>PVJH01020129.1:0-41310 GCA_004026705.1 Nesogale talazaci | reverse complement strand
TGGTGGAGGTGGAGGTGGAGGTGGTGATGATGGTGGAGGTGGAGGTGGTCATGGAGGTGGACATGGTGGAGGAGAAGGTGGCAGGATTTGCTCCTACAAGTTCTGGGTCAAGGGAACATGGGCGCTCACAACCCACTTCTCGCAGTGGCTCTGCCTGCTCCTAGAACTGCCAGCTTTGTGGACAGCAGCCCAACTCATCATCCACTCCACACAGTCAGGCTTCGAAAGCTCCCAGAATTCCCTGCTTATATGGCCCAACCCACTTCCAGGGCCTCCTTCCTGGGTCAGCACTGCCCTCCCCCAAGCCCACACTGCTCCGCCCCCAGCCAAGGCTTGGGGTGCACATTCCTGAGCTCATTAGGTGCCTGAGGGGTGGCTGTGTGTGGGTGGAGGTGGGTGTGGGGTGGAGCTTTGGGGCTTCAATGAGAGGAGCCAGGTGGGTGGAGAAAAAACGGGTAGGGGGTTGGGCTGGTGGGGGGCTAGCTTCTGACACCCCTGGATGTTCCTGGCCTCACGACTCTAGCAGACACGTCTGTCACATGAGTCAGCTGGAAGCCCCCAACTCTCCTGCCTGGCTTCCCTAAGGACCATAGACCCTGTCCCCTGGAGATCAGAGAGGTGCCCCTCGGCCCTGTGTGGGGCGGAGAGAGAAGGGGAGCTGCCTGCCTTGAGCCCAGCCCGGCGCCTCCCCTGGCACAGCCAGGCCTGCCTGACTCAGAGGGTGGGGTGACCTGAGGCTGGCCGGCCGGGGGCAGCCCCGGGGACCTGCCTGGCCAGTTCCCGTATTGCCACATTGGCATCAAATCCTTAATTCCTCATAGGCAGCCTCCCTTTGGGGAAGGCGTTACCCGGAGCAGGGGCGGCACCCCAGCGAGAAAGACAACCTCCCCCCACCGGACTCAGGTCACAGAAGCCCAGGGGCCCAGGCCAGGGGTCCAGGCTCCGGCGCTGAGCTCTGGGTGGGCCTCCCCTGGAAGCGGACCAGGAAACCCCTAACTCCAATGGGGGTGGCACTGGGTGGCATCTGGCACCTGCTTCTGTCGGGTAGCATGGTCCCCGAGCCCCGAGAAGCTGTGGCTAAGCCTGTGGCTGGCCCTCGAGGTCAGTGGTCGGAGCCCATTGGCCACGGCATGGGAGAAAGAGCCATCAAGCTGACTCACCATTCCGGGGTAGTGACCCTGCCTGACAGGGCGCAGTCGCCCTCCTGGGTTTCTGAGCTTGACGCTTGGCAGGAACAGAAAGCGCCTGTCTCTCCCCACAAGGGTCACAGGCCCAAAAACCCTGGGGAGCAGTTCCCCTCTGCCCGGAAGGGTGCCTGGGCGTGGGGAGCCCTCAAAGGAAGAGGGTCTGTTGACTGACTCCAGCTCTGGGGCCCCCTGAGCAGGACGGTGGGACCACCCTTTTCGGATGAGGGATCAAATAGCCTTGCCACCAAGGGGCATCTCCAACCAGATGGCCACCTCCCAGCCCCCCTCCCCAGGAGGCGTGGACACGGCCCCACTCACAGAGACCCTGTGTGGGAGGAGGACTGTGCACTATTGGGGTTTAGTTGCTGATTTTTCGGCCTTTCTTCCAGGGTGCCTCTAGGAAGCCTTGAACCTCCAGCTTTTGGGGTAGCAACTGAGTGCTGCCACCACGGGTTGGCTGCCCCTCCACAAAGCAGTCAGCTGGGGCCAGCTTCGGTGCCAAGTAGCATAACCCAGGGGCAGAGCCTGGCGGGGCGGGGGTGGGGGGAGCCACGGGGACCAGGCCCACCTCCATTTGACTCCCCGAAGGCTCTCCACGCCTTTCAGAATGGCCTTTGGCTGCTGGATGCCTGAGACCCCTTTTCTTAGTCCTCAGTGCCTTTCCCTCAAATGGGGGGAGGAGTTCCAGGGAGTGAGAGGGGGTGCAGTTGCCATCCCTTCCCCTCCTCTTGTAGGGCACTGATGGTGGAAGACCCCCCTAGGCCTGACAGAGCAGTAGAGGGGGATGGGCAGGAGGGGAGGTGGAGGCACCTTCTGGACTCCAGCGCGGCTCAGCCTGGAGGGTGCAGAAGGTGGGCCTGGAAGGGGCTGGGCGCTGGAAGAGTGGGCGTGTGAGCCTGTGTAGGAGCTCTCAGCCACTGGGCACTCTGCCTGGACCCTCGTCCCCCCGGCAGGGCAGGAAGGGAGAGGAGTGGGTTGCTGGAATGGTAATTAAGCTGCCGGTGACAGCAGAGACAGGGGACTGCCGGGCCTGCGCCTTGTCTTGTGACTGCAGTCAGAAGCAGAGTGGAGCGTAAGATATGGGGCCCCAGGTGTGGGCTTCCAAAGGGGGTGGCCTCACCCTGGTCTCACAGGAGACTGTAACCCCCAAAGAGCCCACAGGGGCAGTTCTACCAAGTCCTTTAGCGTCAGCATTGACTTGATGGCAGTGAGCTTGGTGTTCTTTTTTTTTTTTTTTTTTTCCTCTTTCACATCACTGCCCCCAGGTGGGAGTAGGAGGCCCAGCTTTGCTCCTGGATTTGAACCGCCAACCTAGTGGCCCACAGTCCCTCACACAACCACTATGCCATGCTGAGCTCGGCATTCTTAAGAGAAGTGCTTCAGTGTCTATAGAAACGGCCAATTCTAGACACAGTACAGCATGGTAGCCCTGGGCCAAGAGAGAGAGAGAGAGAGAGAGAGAGAGAGAGAGAGACCCAATTCTCTATGCTGGATCTCAGCCACACATGGAGGTGGCAGGCACCCCTCTGGCAGTCTGATGCATCTTGGGGACAGAGAGTTAGGGGCTACACCCACACAATTGATTGATGCCTTCCCATTGGTTGAACTTTCGAGATTTGCCTGTGATGTGTGTACATTGCTTTCTTTCATCTTTAAGAATGAGGGGCTGAGCCCCGGTGGCATAGTGGTTGTGCACGGGACTGCGGCCCACTGGGACGGAGGTTCAATTCCATCAGTGGGGCTGGGCCTCCTACTCCCACCACCGGAGAGCAGTGATGCCAAAAACAAAACAAAACAAAACAAAAAAGAATGAATCGACTTTGAATATCCAAAGGGAAGAAACCCTAGGGACTCATGCTTTGTTTTTCAAATAAAGGAACTGTATCTTTACCATCACGATCCACTTTTGTTCATTTATTTATAGCTGTGGTCTCTCTCTCTCTTTAAACTCTGGGAAGTCTCCTTCAATGGGAAGGGGCTTCCCATTTCCCACAGGACTTTGAAGCTCCCTCGAGCGTGTACACCAATATATCAACTCCCCGCCATCGATCCACTCTGACTCAGTGCCCGGGACAGAGAGCCTGAGCTGGTGGGTGGCACTGCAGAGCGGTGGTTATCAGCCCAGGAGGGAGCCATCCCGGCTTGACCTCGCTCCTCCTCTGGAAGGTGTTCCGTCCCTCCCACTCCTTCCTCCCTGGGCCTTTCGCACACCGTCCTCTGACCGGGACACTCTTCAGCCTCATCATCTATTTAGACAGCCCCTCCCACCCCCAGATGCAGGGTCTGACTGGGATTCCCACCTCACGTCCCATCCCTCTGTACACACAATTCCCACCTTTCCCTGGATCTCAGCCACACATCCCCGCTTTTCTGAAAGAGAAGTTTGGCAGTGCCCCAATTGCCCTGGAATGAAGGAAGGGATGTGTCCCCACCCAGAACCGCCCCCCCCCTCCCCAGCAGATTTGTACTTACCAGTGGAAGGAACGTCAGCAAGGGCCGGACTCTAGGCCGAGGTTTCAGCGTGGCCGTTCCAGACTCGCTCACTGTGTCAAACCGATGATCTCCATAGTAGATGCCATCTGGAGGGGGTGAGACAGGGAGGGAGGTGGTGAGCGGGGGTCCAAGGTGGTGTCCGGGTCAGTCAAGTTCAGGTTGCAGTTCCCCTGCAGTTGCCCCTGGCTCACTCAGCTCAGGGCAGGACTGGATGGTGGGGGACTCCTGGGTCATTTCCCGGGGTCTCCTCCAGGCTTCCCGGCCCTTCTCTCTCACGGGACATTGCCTCTCCTTTGGGAGGCCTGAGAGCTTGGCCAAAGCTCATCCCCAAGGGAGGGAGCAAGCACGTTGCCTTTCTCTGAAGATTTTGGATTTCTAACCTGGAGCGAGCGGAGCTGACGGGCCACCTGTCATCCCCAGCACGCAGTGGAGGCGCTACTTCCCGATTCCTCACCTTTGAGACACCGACCACAGGACATCACAAGGTCAGAAGCCCAGCAATGGGTGTGGCCCTGACCCTAGAGGGCAAGCTGAGAGAGCTGGACGGTAGTTCCTCCACTGGCTGGCCAGTGCCCTGCACCACGCACAGGCCAGCCCCAGCCGGTGGCAGGAGGAGTAAGTGTGCGGCCCCCTTCCCCTGCAGGGAGAGGGAAACTCTTCTCTCTTTCTCTGCAGCACCCTGGACATGCTCAGCGACGACAGAAAGGTTGCACTTGGAAACCACTGAGAGAGCCAGTGAGCACCCATTGAGCAGAGTTCCCCGTGTGGGGCGGGCTCCTCCTCTTCATGCTCCCCCTCCTCCTCCGCACCCAGCCGGGGAGGAGAAGAAAGGTCCGCACCCCTAAGCCAGGGGCCACCCAGTGGACTTGAACCTGCTGAGGTGGCTGTGCCTCTTGCATGCGGGTTTGTTTTTTTTTTAAGGCATCACTGCCCTTAGGTGGTGGGAGTAGGAGGCCCAGTCTTTGCTCCTGGGAGCTGGAATTGAACCTCCATCCCAGGGGGCTGCAGGGGCTTCAGTCCCGCACACAACCACTATGCCACCGGGGCTCAGCCTCGCATGCGGTTTAAGGACAACACTCACAAGGGTGCCCAACGAGTAGCTTAGAAAGGGGCGGGGCTCCTCTGTCAGCAAGGTGTTCGGATCAGAACACGCGCACCACAGTTTTCTACACCTAAGCCTGGGCCCTGCATGTGCACATTCGTCCTGGAATGTCCCCGATAGCCCAGCAGTGAGAGTCAGAATCTACCAGGTGCCTGGCACAGCATGTCCACAACCTCCAAGCAGGATTTCCAGTTTACATGGAATACAGATTCTCTGGAGCCTCTGGAGCCATGGAGGCCGACTTGACTCTTTGTGCAAACAATGAATATGCTACACACCCGACTCATCGTTTCTGTGGGAGGAGAAAGCCCTGACTGCCTCCCGTGGGGCGGCTGGTGGCTTCGAACCCCCGACCCTGAGCATCGCAGCCCCACTTCTAACCACGACACCGCCAGGGCGCTTCGGTATCCCAAGCATCTCTTTAAACCTTAAGTTGCAAGCATCCCCCGAAGTCATCTCTGAACCAGGGTCAGCCACGCTAGAAGAACGAGCACCCCATACTAAACGGCTACGCTTTTAAAGAGCGAGTGGACTGATAGAGGAGGTGCAAAGGGGGCCAGGGACAGTGAAGTCGGTTGGAAAAGGCGGTTGAAAGGTGGCCCCTGCTCAAAGAGTGTAGCCAGTGTCGCTGAACGGAGGTGACTGAGCTGGTGTTACAAGGGTAACGCATAGAGCGTTGCCGCCAGGGTTCACAGGTGTAGTACCCCCACCCCACCCCGCATTAAATGCGTCCCAACATGCCTAGGTGACCAGAGCCTTCAGTCAGGCGCTTGCCCTGCAAGAAATGTCTGCTTCCTTCAGGACAAAGCACCTGCTCGTTCTCTGAGGGCAGCAAGAGCTGTCCTGGGAGAGCCTCCCCTCCAGGCTTGCTTTGGACTCTCTGATGGCAAGTGGAAAGGGACTGGTGTCAATTTGAGGATTAAGAGTGTGGGGTGGAGTCTAGCCTGTCAACCTGAATGAAAACAGGCAAGGAGGCTTCTGTGTGAACTATGATCTTCTGAGAATCCTGGGAAAGGTGGTCATTCCTTCTTTGAGACGGAGACACTGTCTCTCTCAGCTCACGCCCTTGGAGACACTTGAGTGACAAGGCTGGGTCCCTGCAAGACATCGCTGAGAACAAGCCACATGGACCTAGCCTGATGCGGCCAGAAACCTGGACCTAGAGAAGCCACGTGGAGACCCCTCCCAGCACTGAGTGCTTTCTTAATGTACAGCTGCTCATGTATATACAACTTCTTCTTAATACACCTAAGATGGGAATGCCACCCTCTGGAGAGTGAGCACCTGGGTGGAGGGCCAGGTGGCAACGACAGACTCCGCTTGGACAAGTTTGCATGGGCTAAAGAAAGCTGTCTGTCACTCTGGCTGTCCCCGAGACCCCCGACGAGGCCCATCCGCCAGTCCCTATGAGGCCCAAGCAGCTCGTGCTCCTTGGGTTCCTCGGGTCCCAAGCAAGGCCAGTTCCCACCACGGTCCGGCCCTGCACATGCGGGGCAAACCCGATTCCCCAGTCCTGGCTGCCAGCTCCGCGCCCTGGGCTGCAGACCGGCCCCTGGGGAGGGAACTGTACGGTGCCCGTTTGCGTGTTCGGAAACCGCACGCGTGGAGACAGGCGAACACAGCCGACAGCCCCTGCAGAAGCCCACCTGGCTCTGTCCTGTCTCCACACGCGGGCACGTACTAAAGCCCTGGATGGGGCTGAGAGGACGCCCAACACCGAGGGGGCGGGGCCTGCGGAGGGGCGGGGCCTTCAGGGGCGGGGCCTGCGGAGGGGCGGGATGCGCCCACAGACCAATCCCGAGCGGGGGCAGGTGCTTCCCCTAGGGGCGGGCGCAGGTACTTCTCCTAGGGGCTGCATGGCAGCTCTTTGCAATCTCCCTGCCGTCCGTCTGGTGGGTTCTGACGCATAGAAACCCTAGAGGGCTGCCCCTGGGTGTCTCCCAGACTGTGTAACTCTTCACCCTTTTCCCCGTGGAGCGGCTGGTGGTTTTGGATGCCTTTAGTCCTTTGAGCCTAGCAGTGCATCCTCCTAGCATCACCAGGGCACCTGGCACGGGGCCGGGGACCCTCACTGTGCCAACATGTGCTGAGGTTACCGGCGAAGGAGCCAGGGAGGTGACGATGCAGTCACAACACACAAATGTAACAGTCGAAGCGCAGCAAACACTTCTGATGGGCCCCCACCCTCCGCTGTGCAGGCGTCTGACGCGGGAGCTTCACCGTGGACCTGATTCTGGCGGGACAGGGTGAGGGGTGGCGGGGGACACCCCACGTGTATGGGGCAGAACTGGGCGCCCCAGGCTGTGGTGTTTCAGAAACAGACGGCCAGGCTTTGCTTCGAGAAACCTCTCCCTGTGACGGTCAACTCAGAGGGACACAGCAGCAGGAGCGCAAGGTGGATTCGCACCACCCACCTTGTGGTTGGGCACCAAGCACTTAACCGTGGGTGCTCCCACCCACCCGCCCCTTTCCAGGAACTCCAAGCATCGTGCAGCATCCACAACAACGACAACAACCACTCATTGTCATCAAGGCAAACTCTGGCCAAACCCCGGGCTTCCCCTGTGCGACATCTTTACAGAGATACCCCACGGGGTGGCTGAGACGTCTTCCCGAGCATCTGACACACGACCGGCCACCCACGCCACCGTGCTCCCGCCTTGCCAGACTGTGAAGCAGGGGTGGGAGACATTCAGTCTGCAGAAATCATCCAGACCTGCTGACATCCACCTCTCACCCAAGAGAAGCTGCTGCTGGTGAGCTGAGGGGGTGTCTGACCCTGTGGCCGGAGAAGGGTGCTATACATATCCACTGGGCCCTGGTGGAGGGGGGGAATGTCCTCCCCTCCACGAACCTTTGTGGAAGCGATGGTCTGCTGCTTCACCGAGGGTTCCACTGCCCGTACATAGGTTGCCTTTATACTTTGAGGAAAACATTAAACTGAGGCCAGGTAGGGCTGGGAGAGGATGAAGGGGGGAAGGGGGAGGGGGAAGTCATTCAGGGAAGGGAGCAGGAAGACCAGCTCCAGCCCCAAACAGCAGCTGGCCCCAGGCCACACCAGGGTCACAGTCGAGCCAGGACTGGGCCTTGACATCAGATGACCAAGTCATTGACTTTAAGCTCTTGCTCTCCTGGTCACCGCGAAGCAGAGAACACTTTCTAAGGACACAGTAATTTTCTACTGGGGCAGGGTGGAAGGCCTGGGCCACCCCACCCCCCCCCCACCCTCTCCCAAAGCCATTGTGAAAGTCCCCGTTTTGAGACACGGGGCCTGGCTGGAACCTGAGCCTCCAGGCCAAGACGCAAAAGGAAACAGAAAGAAGTCAGGTCGAACCTTGGACGAGCCCTCTGGGCGGAAGCAAGCACTGCTCTAACCACAGCGTCAAAGGCACTAGAACGGGGAGCACGCTTGCCACAGGGCCAGAGGCTCCCGCTGCCCCAAGCAGACGCCGAGCCCAGGTCTGGCAAACTTCTTCTGAAAGCCACCGTCATTGGAAACCCCCGCTCATGGGGAACTGGGGGTGTGGGGGATTGAACCCTGAAAGATGACGGTTTCCACTCCTGCCTAGAGTGACCATCTCAGAAACCCACAGGGACTGGCCTGTCCTGGCCCTACAGGGTCACTGTGAGGTACAGTCCCCTTGCGGGCAGTGAGCTTGGTTTGAGCGGCGTCCCCCCGGGGCCCTCAGAAGTCTGTACGGGAAGAGTTTGGGGATCTTCTGGTGGGTCTTCACAGGCAGGGAGGAGGAGGGGCTCTAAAGAGAAAGCCCTTCCCACAATTCCAGCGTCCAGGGAAGCCCCCGTGAGGGCCCGTGAAGATACAAAGTCAAGCCTCTCTGCCTGGTCAATTCACCTCAGAAACTGACAGGGAGGATGAAACAGGGTTTGCAAAGCCAGGTCTGAGCATCTCAAAAAACCAGATCATTGAAACACTGCAATCCTGTCTGTCCCAAGACTGTGAACCTTCTGTCTGGTGGTTACCCATTTCCTCCTCCGACCCAGAAGCGTGGGTGGTGGCCAGGGCTTGGCCACTGGTTCAGAGGTCATCAGCTGGAACCTACCGGTTGGACCCAGAGAAACCAGGGAGTGGCTCTCACCAGGGACCTGCGTTCACAGAAAGAACCAGTCCCCTCCGCCTAACACTTAGAAAAGGGGTGCGCAACAGGTTAATCGCGATCTACTGTGGGTGGATGGCATGGCATTAAAAAGAGACGGGTTAGGGTTAGGATGGGGCTGATGTTAGACTTTGAGTTAGTTTGGGGGTTGTGTTAGGGTTAGACTTTAGAGTTAGGTTGTCTCTTGGTGTACTGAGAACCCCTGACTTAGAAGCAAGGCGGGTACGGCTTTTTCACACGCTTCAGACACACTAGCAGGGGAGCCTGGTCCCTGAAGAAGGGCAGCATGCCTGCTACAGTGAAGGGGCATCTCAAGGAAGGAGCTGAGTGGACAGACACACTGGCTGCCACACTGAACGTACACACACACGGCGTGGGGCACAGAGCAGGGCCAAGCGGCTCTCCCTCGGTCTGGGTGGCACGCAGCCTCGCCAGGCTGCAACAGACTGGAGGGGTGAACACCACCATCCCCCCCAAAAACAGCACCACGCTTTGGGTTCCACATCTGTTAAAAGAGGGGGGTCTCCCCTTAGATTTCAACCTGGGAACATCTCTGCCCCACCTTCTCCCGCAAAGAGGAGAGAACCCGTTCTCCGTCCGAGAGCTAGTGGGGCATCTTGGTGGTGAGGCTGTCTGGGGCAGAGAGGAAGGTGGCCCCCAAACCCCCTGCTGTGGAGTCTATGCCAACTCATCACGCAACACGATCCCTCTGTGGGTCCCTGAGACTGTCTGTCACCCTTTACAAAAGTATAGCCTCCTCTTTCGCCTGCAAAGTCGCTGGCCATTTTGAACTGCTGACCTTTGAGGAGCACAGCCCTGCACATACCCATACTTCCCCCAGGCTCTCTGGAGCAGGCCAAGCCTGCCATAAACATGCAGGCAATGCAGGACAATCCGCCCTCTGGGAGGGGCTGGAGGAGGGTGGGGATGGGACGCAGGGTATAGCTTTAGAACACAGCTGAAGTCAGGTTTTGGTTCTTGCTCCCGGAGTTGGTCTGGGGGGGGAGGGGAGGGCCTTTGGGCACATTGGCAGATCTGAGTCTGTTTCCATCAATTGGGTGGGCAAGGACACCAATGGCATGGGCCGGTGGAGATGAAGTGGGCACAGGTCAGCCCAGCGCCTTGCAGCTAGGTAGTCCTGGGTCACCCTGGGACGATGAGCCATCACCACCCTCATTGTTCTTGGCCTCTGCGCCACCTTACCTCGCCACCCCCCACGAGGCCATGCCAGTTGCACATGGCGAGCGAACTGGTGGAGCTTTGGCCCCTGGTCCAGGGATGACTTCTGAGTCCTGATGCTTGCAGCTGGTCCCGACCTCTTTTTGCAGATGGGGCAAGGCCCAGAGCGGGTGGTAGCGGAGCCCCTGACTCCCGGCACAGGGCTCCCCGCTTCCCTTCAAACAGGCAGGCTGGTTCGCTCTGCTCAGGGGGGTGTGTGTAACTGACAGGTTCCACCTCTGGGGAAGCTGGGGGCGGACACAAGTTGCTCCCTTCTCCCCGTCTCCTCAAGAAAGGAACCCCCTCTCTTGAAGTGTCTGCTGCTTTTCAAAGAGCTCAGAGGGGCCAGGAGAGCCCTGAGAAGTGGCTGTGACCTTTCTCCTCAGCCCCCAAGCTGCCCCTGGGGTCTCCATGGAGGTGAAGGTAGAAAGAGTCCCTCAATCCCAACCAGTTCCAGGGACTGTCCACTTGGTTTGCATCCGCAGAGGTGCAGAGCGGGACAGTTCCAGAGAGGTCTCCAGACCGCCGTCCCCCCTTTAGGACACAGAGTGCCAGGTCTGTCGACCAAGGCAGCCCCAGTTCTCCGGGAGCTCAGCCACTGCCCCCTTTCCCCCAGCTCTAGCGATCCAGTTTAAATAAATGTCTCACATCTCTGAAAGGAGGAGGGACTCCAAACTCTTCATGGGAAAAGTTCATTAAGTATCGTTTCTGTGCACTGAGGCCCGATTCGCTGATCATCAAAGGTGCCCATGGGTTCGTGGTTACTTCTGTGAAAGCACCACACAGAGGGTGTGGGATGAGTCCAGGACTGGGCCAGGGGCAGGCGATCCCTCAGGAGCAGGCCTGGAGCTCCAACCTGCCTCAGTTCTTGTCATTCCCATCTCCAAGTAGAACCAGACCAGGTCTAAGACTTTCCCATTCATGCCTCTCCTCTGAGGGAGGTGCCCTCCCCTGCCCCATCGTGCTGCCAGGAAGACAGAGGAGGTCACAGCTCCAACCCAGGTCCCACCGCTGCCCGTGACCAGAAGGCCCTGACCGGAAAGCAGAGTCCCAACGTCTGCCCTTGGGGAGGTCTGTCCCCTTCTGCTGCCATGGAGCCCATTCCAGGCCTTGGCAGCCTGCCTGCGCCAGGTGGAAGTGGTACCGTCATTGTTAGTGTGCAGGGGCTGTCATTGTGTGGGCAGTGGGTCACCAGGCCCGTCCCCCCAGTGTCTCGGGGTGGAGCAGACCCCTCCCCATGCTTTTGGGGAGCATCCAGGCAAACGCAGAATCTGGTCTGGGTTCCCACCCCAGGTCCTCATGGGAACCCCTGGAGACTCTGTGCCTCAGGCTCTGGTTCCTTGCTCCATAAAAAGGAGGATAATCGCTCCCACTCTGTTGGGAAACAAGTAGGACTTGGGGGACCGGGGGAGAGTTGGATGATGATTTGGGGTCTCAGAAATTCCCATATAACTTTAGTCTCATCCACGGATGTAAGTGAGGATGTTGCCGTCCCTGAGCCAGAATCACGGAGATCAATAAACAGGCCCCTGCCCCGCTGAAGTGTGTGTGTTTCGGGGGGTGGGGGTTGTCGTGGGGGTGTGTCCCATTCATTCTCAACTATTGGAGGAACGCCAGGGGGAGACCCGTATGAGCACAACCTTAATGAGGCCATTCCTGGCTAATTAAAAGGTCCACAGAACAAGAACCTGCAAAGGCCAGTCTGTCCCAGCAAGCCCCAGCAAGCCTTCCCCAGGAACAGAGAGAGCCCTTTGTCCAAGGGCAGAGGGGACGCTGGCGGCTGGGCTGGCATGGGGGCAGGGAAGCACAGGGCAGAGGAGAAGCCCAGGGGTACGTACAGCACAGCAAAGACCCTCAGTGTGTAAGCTGAGGGGAGAACGAGCACCCCACGACTTATCCGGTCCACAGAGCAGCGGTGCCGGCCTCCTGGGGAACATGTTAGAAATGTCATCTCAGCCCTTCCTGTCCTTCCAAACCTACCAGACGGGCATGGAGCTACCCCAGGGCTCTCGGGAACATGTGAGTTGGCAGAGGAAATATCTGGCTAGATGAGGCGATGTGGCTGTGATTGGGCTGGGAGAGAAGGGGCACCCCAAAGCAGGGCCTCAGAGGTTAAGGAAGGGACAGGGGAGCTTATATAATGCGGCCCAGGGCAGGGTGCGTATGTGCCTAACTGCCGACAAACCGCAGCTCACCTCCAGGAGACGATGATAAACAAAAGTCTCCTTCACGGCCTGACAGAGTACAGATCAGTTTTCGGGCTGCTGGGGCTGGCCCTGCGCCGCCCAGGCTGGAAGTCAGTGCCTGACTCTGCGGGGGCTCCGGGGCTTCCCACCCGCGACACTATCGGGGGACTCCAGGACCAGAGACACCGGGAGAGGCAGCCACTCCAGAGAGCGCTGATGACACCCGATCACATTTCCCTGCCCATTTCTTGAGGACTTACTGCGCGCCCTGTCAGGAGCCCTGGTGGCACGGCTTGGTCATTGGGCTGCTAACTACAAGCTCGGCAGTTCGAACCCACCAGTTGCTCCGAGGGAGAAAGACGAGGCTGCCTGCTCCTGTTAAGATGTACAGCCTAGAGAACCCCCCAAGGGGTAGTGCCACTCTGGGAAACAGGGTCACTGTGAGTCGGGGGTCACCTCGAGTGGGTCCGTGCCCTTGAAAGACCATCGTCCAGCCACCCCTGGCAAAAGAGAGTCGGGGCTCTTAAAACTCCCTGATCACAAGACTCACCCGGAAACTGGCTCCAAACCCGGATCCTGGCCCCCAGCCTGAAGAGTCTGACTTTGCATGCTTGGGGCGGGCCCAGGACTCTGCACTTTAAAGGTGGGCCCTTGGTGCTAGTGAACCCCCTGAGAACAAGCCCACCCCACAGGCTGGGCGGGGGTGATACCGGCCTGGGGCTCAGTTAATCCATGAGGTCAGGATGGACGAGTGCCTGGCAGCAGGGTCTCCCACCGCAGCAGCCATGTGCCTTATCTTGTGACTCGCAGAGATCCACATCTCTGCTCTGCTTTCTCAGGCAATTAAAAAACAACCACTGCACGGCCTTTAAAGACTCTAGCTGGGGCTAGGGGAAAGGGAGAGGGTTTAATTGGGATTGCAATTGCAGGCAGTGAAGCCTGCCTAGTACTTACTGGAATAGATGCTAGGGAAATCCTTTTTTTTTTTTTTTTTTTTGGACATCACTGCTCTCCGGCTAGGGAAATTCTTGAAGGGAAAAATTTACCTGTCACCACCTTCACGTGACTATTTGCTTACCAGCTGCGGCCAGGCTGCCCTTGTGCAAAACACATATTTGCAGGGCTGGAGCCACACAGCCCCGGGGGTTACTCATTAATTCCCTCACCCCTACATCGATCCCCCCCACCCCCTCTTCCCCCGGGGCTGGATAACACACCCCAGGCACCTGGCGAATGTCTCAGACTCAAGGGCCCAGTGAAGCTCCCATCCCACCTCCTGCAAGCCTGTTTTTCTGCAGTCGATGGCAGTGTTAGATACAGCTGAAACAGAGCGGGGCAGGATGGGATGAAAACTGAGAACCCGTCATAAGCCCAGCTCCCTGCCAGGGGGTCGACCCGTTGACCTTGGGGGCCGCAGCCTCAGGAGTCCACAGCCGACGGTGCCACTAGGGGACCCCATGGCAGGGAATCGTGCTTTAGAGAAAGGCTGGACAGGTTTTTTCTGGAGCAGATTCCATCAAGTGCTTTCAGCTTTGCCCGGGGCCGACAGCAGGAGATCGGCCACAGACAGTGGCTGACAGGAGGACGGGAGGCGTCTGCATCACCCTTGATTTACAAAATTGGCCAAGGGCCGGATTTGACCTGGGACCATAGTTTGCCAGTCCTGGCTTTAGAGGTGTGTGTGTGTGTGTGTGTGTGTGTGTGTGTGTGTGTGTGTGGTTAGTGCTCTTTTTGTATGCAGTGTCCATGTCACAGAAGAAAAAAAAAAGAAACAGCGGCCAGAGAGTGACTGCAACTCACTGCCGTCCATGCAGTCGATGCCGACTCACGGGGACCCTGGAGTGTCCGAGCCGGTCACTGTGTACGGGAGCAGAAGTCCCTTCTTTCTCCCTCGGAGCCACGAGTGGTTTTGAACTGATGACCTTGCTGTCCGCAACCACTGTGCCATGAGGGCTCCTTTGAGAGCCCTCAAAGTGACTCAGTGGTTGCATGATGGGCCCCCGGCGTCTCTCACCATCACATCGCAGAATCCGCAACACCAGCTCCCCCACCCCTCCCCACCCTCACCCCCACCCCCCAAAGCCCACACGGTCCAGTTCAGCAGGGAGGAGGGCCACGACCACGCCCCTCTCCCTGGGTAACACCCCCCGGAAACTGGGGAGCCAGCCTGCCCCGCGCACGCTCTTCTTCGCAGCCTTCCACGTGCTGGGCGCAACCAGGCTGACTCAGCGGGAGGCCCAGCCCTGCCCTGGGGACCGGGAGCTGCCTGTGGGCTCCAGCCCAGCCTCGGTTGGTGAAGGCAGCTGGCTGGGGTGGCAATGCCCCACGCCTGCAACGTCTCATCTAACGCTCCGCTCCGGCCAGAACTTAAAGCCTGTGAAGGGCATGCCCAAGGTTTCCCCATGGGGGAGGAAGTGGAGGTGGGTCCAGGGGGCATCATAAGGTAGAAGATCCTCAAGTCAAATTCACCCTCGCCTCTCCTTGCCCCAGTCAGGTGTGAGCCGGTGAACCTGGAGCTGGACTCCAATGTTGGCATGGGAGGGGTGTGGTACGTGGATGCTGGATTGTGGCGAAAACTACACAGACTCTAGGCATGGAGGAAAACCATTGGATTGGACACTTGGGGGGAGGGAAAATCCCGGTTCTGCCGCTTTAGAGCTGAGGAATCTTGGGCATGTGCCATGTCCCGTCCTGCTGCTTCAAACTTCTGGCCTGTCAAATAGGAATGGTAATAACAGTGCCCACACCTCCTCGGCCAGAAGAGGAGGCGGCTTAATGAGTCAACAGCACCAAGGCGTGAGAGAGTCCAGAATGGCGCCTGGCACCCACCAAGGGTTTGTGGGCACAGAGTCTTGGTTCAGGTGAAGAGAGTGTTCTGAGCAGCACACCTGCCATTTCTGGTCTCTAACCCTGCCTCCGGTGTGTCAAGCCTTCATGTCGGGTTTCTCTGCCTGGGATGCCCTGTCTTCTCAGCGCCACTGCTCCTTGTAGCTCCTCCACCCAGAGGTCTCCCCTCTGCTCCTTATGAAGCGAGCTGTTGCCTACAGCACAGGCAGCCCTGGAAAGGGCTACGTGGCTGAGGTTGGTCCTGTTCACAACCCGCAGGTCCGAGATTCACGGGCCACCGAGGGGCGGCGGCTTGCTGAGACTCTCGTCCCTGTCCACAAGGCCTCCCATCCTGACCAGGGCACCCCCGGGACTGGAGTGGCTCCAGCAGCAGCAGAGGCAAGGCCTCTACCACCCTCTGGGGTCTTTTGATTCCATCCCCCCATGTAGGAGAAAGGCCAGGCTGACTAGAGGCCCGGAAACTCACAGGACCATTCGACAACTATTCCACAGGGTCGCCACCAGCCGGTATAGACTCAGTGACAGAGTTTTATTCCTAGGGATTCTCCAGGAATTCCAGGAAGTCAGGCTAAAGCACAGGGGTGACCCTCCTTGGGCCCAGAGCCCTGCGCCCTGCATCCAGAGCCATAGCTCACGTATAAGAATCAAATTCTTGTCCCCTGGCTGCCGCCCTGAGAGAGAGGCAGGGATAAGACGGGCCCTGGGCCTCAGCCCGGTGTGGTATTTTCTGATTCCTATCCAGATAAAACCACCCTGCCTCTTTTCCGGCTGCACATGGGAGACTCGGGCCCAAGTAAGAAGTGCCCACATGGGAGACTCGGGCCCAAGCAGGTCCGGGTAAGAAGTGCCCAGTGTTGTGTAGAGGCTGGTTGCTTCCTGTAAACTTTTCCCCCAGGCGTGGGGCGCCCGGGAGCGCACCCCCTCTGCCTGCCCGTGGAAACCAGGACCCGGGCCTAGCCTGGGGCAGAGCGAGACCGGAGGAAGGAGGCTCACAGGCCGCTGCGACCCCCCCCCCCCCACTTTCCTGCCACCCCCAACTCTGACTCCGCGGGGCAACAGAACACAATCCGAAAGGGAGAAGGGGACACCCCGCAGGGCGGAGGGGCTGGGGTGCGGGGGTCAGGTCCCGGGAGCCGGGCAGGCGGGTGTCCCCAGGCCGCGTCCCCGCCTTCCCCGCGCCTCCTCCCCCTTCCCGGGGCTCCGCGACGGCCGCCCCGCAGGTCCCGGCGCGTCCTGCGGCCGGCACCCCGCGCGCGGGGCCTTCCGGGGCGGGGGCGCACTCACCCAGGTGCCGGCTCCCCTCTTCCGGGGCCTCCTGGGTGAAGATCCAGGGCGGGTTGGTGGCGTAGAGGGAGGTGGCGGCGGGGCTGGCGTGCTTCTTGCCGAAGAGTTTGCTGAAGGTGCCCTGCACCGTCTGGTTCTTTCTCATGCTGCCGCGGGCCGCGTGGGCACCGGCCGAGGACCCCCGCCCTGGCCCTGGCCCTGCCCGGGCCCCGGCAGACTGCACTCGGCGCGCCCTGCCCCGGGCACCCTACCGGGCCACGGCCCCCCGCGCCGCCGTCCTCCCCGCCCGCGCACCGGGCGACAGGTGCTGCGGGCGCCGCCGCTCGCCGGGAAATGCGAGCCACCTGGACAGGTAAGAGGCTGCCGCTGCCATCTGGCCCCGCCCCGGCCCTCCGCGGCCGCCACCGCCACCGCGGCCGCCGCCCAACTCCCCGGGCCGCATTCCTGGCGGCCTCCTTTACAACAGCCCATTGTTGGCACCGCAGGGTGGGCTGGGGGCCTCGCCCGGCCCACGCCCTGCCGGGGAGACGTGCCACCCACCCGCCCCAAGGGGTCCCGTCCAGCACCGTCTCCTCCGGGGGCGGCGCAGAGGACCAGGTCGGAAGGAGGGTCATGAGCGGGTCACTGTGCAGACTTTGGAAACAGCCCTCAGTGCCCGGCTCTGATGAAACGCCTGGTCAAAGGGCAGCACACGGGGGTCGTCGCCCCCACCCCCCACCCCCACGACAACAGAAGCATGGTCTGGTGGGTCCTGCAGGCTGGGTCTCAACCCATCTCCCAGCGCCCTTTTTCCTGCTGCCTTAAAAACCAGCAGCCAGCCTCAGGACCCGAAAGTCTCTCCACCCTTGCTTCTAAGGACTGTCCTTAGATTTATAGAGGTTTCGTGGCCGTCCATGGCATATTCAATATTCTTCACCAACATCCGAACTCAAAGGCATTGATTATTTTTCGGTCTCATCATTCATTTCAACCTGCAAACCAAATTCCCTGCCATCGATGAAGTCCATTCTGACTCAAGGCCACCTCACAGGGCAGGGTACAAGTGTCGCCATGGGTTTCTGAGATGGTAACTCTTTTTTTTTTTTTTTGGACATCACCGCTCTCCGGTGGTGGGAGTAGGAGGCCCAGCCCCACTGCTGGAATTGAACCTCCATCCCAGTGGGCCGCAGTCCCGCGCACAACCACGACACCCACAGGGCTCAGCCCGATGATAACTCTTTTACAGGAGTAGAAGGCCTCATCTTTCTCCCACAGAGTGGCTGGTGGTTTCGAACTGGTGACCTGATGGTTTGCAGCCCGACGCCTGGCCACCACATCACCAGGGCAGCGTGCACCCATCTAAGACGATTGAAAGCGCCATGGCGCGTGGGCCAGGTCACATATTTGCCCTTTCACTGAATCACTTGATTCCTTGATAGCTGCTTCCACGTAGTCCCAGACTGCGGATCCAGGGAAAACCTTGTCCAGTAAAATGAAACCCTTGACAACTCCAACTTCTCCGCTGTTTGTCGTGAGGCTGTTTTTCTGTCCCGTGATGCACATTTTGTTTTCTCTGAGGTGAGATGCAGACTGAAGGTTGGAGTCATTGATCTTCATCAGCCAACCCTCCGAGCCCTCTTGCTTTCAGTGAGCAAAGTTGGGTACATGAGAGAAACAAATCCACAGAAACTCTTATGTTAAGAGAGAGTTTTATATACATAAAGGGGTAGCGGACCTCAAGAAAACATCCCAACCCAGTGCTGTCCAAGCCCATCTGTCCCGCATTAGCCCATATGTCCGATATCCATCTCCAAAGTCCTCCTCCATCTTACTAAACAG
The DNA here is from genome assembly GCA_004026705.1 of Nesogale talazaci. NCBI lineage: Eukaryota > Metazoa > Chordata > Mammalia > Afrosoricida > Tenrecidae > Nesogale > Nesogale talazaci. The sequence continues at coordinate 23,060 of PVJH01020129.1, read as the reverse complement.
GCAATGCTGTCAACTGCAGGAGGAAAGCTGAATCGGTGAGCGTGTCAGCATCTCGGTGCTGGCAGGGTCTCCAGGCGGCTGCTCCAGCACCCAGGGCTGCATTGAGGGCGATCCAGGTGGCTTCTCCTCAGGGATGTCTTGCAGGAAGTGAGTCTTGCCAGCTGAAGCAGGGAACTGGCTAAGGCAGCTGCATCCTGGTCTGACTATCAGAGAGCAAGAGACCCGAGAACTAGAAAGGTGAGGCTCCCTGAGCCATTTACCTCTCCACCCTTCAATTAACCCCACATGTGTTTATCAGCCTGTTGACACCATAAACTGTAACGATCTCATCTGCATATTGCAGATCTTTACCCTCTCCGACTCCAGACACGGTGAGCTTCTTCATATAAAACTCAAAGGGTCAAACGCCCTGCCTTTCAGGCCAGTCTGACTCGCAGCAAGCCTGAGGGACAGGGGAGACCTGGCCCTGGGGGTCTCCGGGGCTGTAAGCTTTTCTGGGAGTAGAAAGGAAGCGCCCTCTTGCTCCCAGGGAGCAGTTCGTGGCTTTGAACTGTCGAGTTAGCAGCCCAGTGCTTACCCCACTATACCGTGAGGGTTCCCCAAGTTGGCTGGATCACCTACTTAGCATACAGGTTGAAATACGGTGAGAGTACAACCCTGACAGGTACCTTTTTTGGCTTTAAACTAAAGTGACCAGGTGTCCCACTTTTTAACAATTTAACAACGTCCCGCAGCATTTTAAAATTAAAATAAGGGCTGAGCCCCGGTGGCGTAGTGGTTGTGCGCGGGACTGCGGCCCACTGGGTTAGAGGTTCAAATCCAGCAACGGCTCTCCAGGAGCAAGGCAGGGCCTCCTACTCCCACCACCAGGGCAGTGATGCCCCAAACAAACAAACAAACAAACAAACAAAGGCTGAGCCCCGGTGGCGTAGTGGTTGTGCACAGGACTGCGGCCCACTGGGATGGAGGTTCAATTCCAGCTCCACAGGAGCAAAGGCTGGGCCTTTATTCCCACCACCAGAGGGCAATGATGCCCCCCCCCAAAAAACCCCAAAATTAAAATAAACATATTACAATACTATTTTTGCATTCTATGACAATTTTTGTTGCTTCCTATAGACCAAATTTTTAATCAAGAACACCCTCCCACCCCCTGTGAATGGTGTCCTGCTTAAAATCTGATCACTTTACTCTAAACCACCCCCATGTTCTGTTCAAGCAGCTGCATGGTGGTTTATATACAGATTCTGCAATGAGATGTTCGGGAATTCCTATTCTGCACAATGTTTTTTTTTTTTTTTTTGGCATCACTGCTCTCTGGTGGTGGGAGTAGGAGGCCCAGCCCTACTGCTGGAATTGAACCTCCGTCCCAGTGGGCCGCAGTCCCGCGCACAACCACTACGCCACCGGGGCTCAGCCCTCTGCACAATGTTTTAAATAATGTTTTAGGAGATACACAGTTGAATGGCTTTGTCAAGAAAGCACAGGCAAACACCTTCCTGGTATTCTTGGCTTTCAGTTTATTTATTTATTTTATTTTATTTATTTATTTTTTGGCTTTCAGTTTTTTATAATATCAAAAATCCAAACCTTGTGCTCTCAAGTTGACTGCAACACATGAATGACAACTTTACAAGACAGTAGAATTGCTCCCTGGCTCTAAGTCTTCATGGAAACAGACAGCCTTCTCTGTCCTCCTCCGAGTGGTCAGTGGCTGTGAACCACTAACCTTTCAGTGCTTCATATTGTTGTCGGCTGCCTCTAAGTCTGTTCTGACTCACAGCGCCCCAATCCCATGCACAACGGAATGAAACCCGGCCCACTCCTGTGCCGCCCTCACAACGGCATGACCTCGCCCATGGCGGTAGCCACGGTGCCCAGCCGTCCCGTCAAGGGCCTTCCTCTCTTCCTGCCCCTCCACCTGACCACGCTGATGCCCTCCTCCAGGCTCTGGTCTCTCCTGACAGCATGTCCAAAGGACTGAGATGAAGCTTTGCTCTCTGCATTCCCTCCCCCAAACCAGCCCCAGCCCACTGCCCTCCAGTTGATTCCAATTCACACTGACCCTATCGGACGGGGTAGGGTTGCCGCTTTGGGTTTCTGAGGCTGTAAATGTTTTTGTTTTGTTTTGTTTTGTTTTTTGGCTGTAAATCTTTATGGGAGCATAATCCTCATTTTTCTCTCTGTGAGCAACTGGTAAAGTCAACATGCCAACCTCGCCCTGTCACGGCCCAGCTCCTCACCCACGATGCCACCAGGGCTCCTCCTGTGTTCCGGAGACCTGCAAAAAATGTGGGGCATGAGAGTTAAGCACGTCTGGGGAAATCCCTATAAGAAACACGCTCATGGAGGGCAAACAATGACCAGTAAGTTAGGCTGACGTCGGAGGTGGAACATCTCCTCACTGGCAGGGAGCCTAAGGGAAGGCCCAGGTTCCCGCGGGGCGGGGCGGGCAAAGTGCTGGGGAGTGGTGGCAGAGGATCAACAGTGCATCAGGTGCAGCCCCAAACTGGAAAGGAGAGGGGGATTAAAGTGAAGACGCTGACCTGGACAGGCGCTCCAAATTGACATTGAGCCCACAGAGAAGGTGGAGCGAATTCAGGAGCCTGGGGGAGGGAGAGGGAATTCCCCCCCCCCCCCCAGAAATAGTGTCTCAGCTATGGGGGCAAACAGATGGAGGAGGAGAAGAGGGGCTTTGTCCTCCCCTTGGGGTTGGTTCAGAGGGAGAAGATGGTCTTCGTCATAGACAATGATGGACCCTGCCTCCATTTTACTTCCTTACCCTGTCGCGCCACTGTCCCCATCCCTGGATGCCCGGGCTTGTGTATCTTGATGGGAGGGGGGTGGTGGAGGTTGGCGGTGAGGACCCCAGATGCTGTGCTCCTGGACTAAAGGGTTCTTGCTGGATGCTGGGTTTCTGCTGGGTTTCTGTATGTAGTCCTGCGTGCTCTCCTCTCATGACTGTGCCCCTGGTTTTCAAAAAAATATTTCCTGGAGGGGAAAGAGAGAGAGAGAGAGAGAGAGAGAGAGAGAGAATAAATGATCTTGAAATTGTGTGTGCATGCATTCTTTTTGTTTTTATTATTCCATGAATGTAATGAGACTTGTGTGAAGGTTCTAGCAGGGGAGCGCAGCTACTCGTATCCCCTTGACGGAAGGACGGTCCTCCTTCTATTGGGGAAGGCTGTCCTCATTAACCATGCATGCAGCTTCGGGAGCGACGCACATGGAGCGGTGAGGAAGGAAGGGGACACCCACCTGGCCAGTCAGATCAGCCGAATCAACCCTGGAGATCAGTAGGGTGACAGATGTCGCAGCCAGATCGCCCTCACATCTGAATGTAACTTTTAAAAGACCCAAATTGAGTCATTGATAAATGTGGCCCCATCAGTCCCTAGAGAGATGTGCAGTGGGCCTGTAAGCCACTCTGGGCACCACCCTAGCAGAGCTGTCCACCTCGGGTCACCTGGGAGAGGGAGTCTCTACCAAAGGTGCTAAGGAGGGGGGCTGTCCGGCCAAGGGTTTAGAATCGTGGGTAACATGGGTGGAGGACCGGATGGAGGGATGGCAGAGGCACGACCGGTTGGGATCATGCTCCTGAGGTCCCGGGACCCGTGCCCCAGCCGCCTCCCCCTTCATCGCCTCCCAGATGGCTACACTTGTGTTGCTCTGTCCCGGAGTGGTGCACAAGCTTAGCCGCTAAGCGAGAGGGCAGAGGCTCAGCAGAATAAAGGCCTGGTGGTCCACTGCTGTCACACCAGCCATCGAAAGTCACCCCTTGCGACTCACGTGAGGTCACCAGGAATCCCAACCCACCTGATGAGAGCAGCAGAGCATTTGGACTAAAAGCATTTCTCCCTCAACTTAAAAAAAAGAGTGATTTATTTTTAAATTTTTTCATAAGCATTTTTATCAGGACATGATCCAAATATCACGTCAGTCAGTAGTTCTGTCGTAGCAAGAAGACTTGGATATCACCACCACCACCACCAATTTTAGAACATTTTGTTCTTTCTTGTACTCCTGCTTATTAGTTCCCCATTTCTCCCCAACTTCCCCTGCTGTGCCCTCCTGGAAACATGAATCCAGTACTATTATGTATAGAGTCACCCATCCTGGATTAAATAGACTGAAAAACATGACAGAAACAGAGCATGAAGTTTAATAATAATAACAATAAAGCTAATAACAACCACAAAACAGAGAGACCCCAGTTAAAAACAAGATATTAAAAATGAGAAAACTTTAAAATGGGTCAAAAAGGATATCAAATGAAGAGTGTCAGATTTTAATCTAATTACATCTGCCATCCTCCACTTTCCAATGCTCTCTGCCCGACAGCAAGACTATCTATACCCCTCATCTACGTGCAGAAGGGATTCACTGGAGGCTTCATTTCCCTTTCATGCCCCCAACTAATAGAACTTTTCAATGGATCAAATAAAATACTGCATTTTAACCTGGCTTTATCTACTTCAATCGTCTTGTCTCTATAGTACCATCTGTGTGCTAATAAGGCTATCCACATCCCTTGGCTGTAGTCAGAGGGAAATCACTGAAGGTTTAATCTACGTGTGGATCCTGCCCATGGATTTGGGGTTTCCACAGCCTTGTGCAAACCATGTCCTGATAATTTAAATTCTGATACTATTTCCGTCTTTGGATTTGGGTGCTATTTTTTACAATACCTTCATCACACAGGCTGGTGTGCTTCTTCCATGTGGACAGTTGCTTCTTTGAAGATGAGCCATTAAGACTCCAGATGCTATACTTTCTGATAGCCGGGCACCATCAAGTTTCTTCACTACACTTTGCTGTCGCAGTCCCATCTTCAGTGATCTCTTCACGAAGACGCATTCAAGCAGGACCATGACATAAGAACTAATTGTTCTTTGGTTGGGGCTAGAATTAAGTAGAAGTACTGAATCCATTCCTATACCTATGAATGCCTATGGCTTATCTGTCTCTGGTTCATCTTAGAGACATCATGGTCATTTTATGTTAGAGAACATTATCAATCATCTCCCTGGGGCATAAGGTGAAAGTGCAATTAATTTGACTACTGGTAAAGTAGTTAAAACATAGCTTAACTTAAAGATCATTTTATTGGCCAACCAATATTGTACAATCCAACAGTTCAATCAAACAAAGAAGGGTTGGGCAATCACACATATTGTACATCCCAATAGCTCAATCACACTAAGAAGGGTTGGGCAATCATCAACACAATCTATTTTAGAATATTTCCTTCTTCCTCTTCCCCACTCCTTGTTGTTCCCCCATGTCCCTGCAGCTTTTCCTACCCCACAGGAAACTATTAATCCAGCTTCTGTCTCTTTAGACTGACCTATCCTGGATTTCCTAGACAGAAACATGCAGCATGAAGACAAAACGAAGCAAAACACAAAGGACAGAGTGAAACAGGAAAACCTCACCTGAAAAGACAGCAGACAGGATGTCACTCATAAACTCACTGCCATCCCATCCCCGGTGACCCGTGGCGGGCCTGTGGGGCAGCGGAGAACCGCCCCTGTGGGTTTCTGACACTATCCCCCTTTACAGGAGTTGAAAGCCTCCTCTCTGTCCCAGGGAGCAGCTGGTGGTTTCAGACTGCTGACCTTGGGGTTGGCAGCCCACTTGTCATCACAGCCAACAGCCCATTTGAAAGACGCATACCATGCAGCCATATCCTCTCTCCCTCTTCTCTCCCTCTCGCTCTTTATACATACATACATACACACATACGTGCATAAACATATGCACTTCGAGGACTAACGTATTCCTGACCTAAGTCAGCGTATTTTCAGTTGCCTCCGATGTAAAAGCAAGGCAATAGATAACGCAGACCAAAGACTCGACGCCTTTGAATGAGAATGTTGGTGACGACTACAGAAGTTCACCTGGACCGGTTATTTCTATCTTGTTTCAGGATGGCATAGGACAGGATGCTTAGGAAATTGGAGGGTCGGCAGGCAGAGAGAGAGACTCCCCTGACATAGACTGACACAGTGGTTGCCACAAAGGGCTGAAATATAACAAGCGTGACCAGGGTGCGTCGGTCCAGTCTGCTGCTGCGTGACGAACAAGAACCGACTCATAAGTGGCAGACAACAAGATGCATGTACATGCTTGTGGGCTTTTAGCTTTCATTTGGGTGAAGGTTGTGGGTATCCCAACATATTTCACCTACCCCCAATATCTTCTAATAATGAGGACACACTGCATAACCATGGCACAGTGGTCATACTTGAGAAATTTAACACCAAAACAGTATTCGCATCTGTTTGGACACACTACCATCATAATGTCTAGGTAACCCACCCAAGTATCAGTTTTGTGTTTCCTTCTGAATCCGATCCACAGCGCCATCCAGATTCATGAACTGCATTGACTTGCCCTGCTGCTTTAATCTCTTAATCTGCTACAGTCCTCTGTGTTTGTTTGTGTTAGGGAGTGGGGGGGCAGTGACATATTTATTTATTTATTTATTTATTTATTTATTTATTTATTTAAGGCATCACTGCCCTGGTGGTGGGAGTAGGAGGCCCAGCCTTTGCTCCTGGGAGCCGGAATCGAACTTCCATCCCAGTGGGCCGCAGTCCCGCGTACAACCACTACGCCATCGGGGCTCAGCCCCGGGACAGTGACGTTTTGTGACGTTCCCTTCATTTGTTCCAGCGCCAGGGGACAGGATGAACCCGGCCTTCAGGACTTGTGGTTGTGAGGTCACTCTTTCCCAGGGAGGGACTGAAAAGTAGACTGGGGGGAGGGGGGGGAGAGTGGGACATCTGTAAAGATCACTTGTGCTCTTCAGGTATTTTTCACGGGATGCACATTCTGGTCGCCTCTCTTCCGTTCACACGGGATCCCATGCCGCTCTGGAATTCATTCAGCGAGGACTGGTAGAGGGAGGGCTCTCATATGACTTGGAAGAGACCCAAGGGCACGCAACAGCTCAAGAACCCAGTCGGACATTCCCGGGAAGGCAGCTGCCATTTTATAATGACACTCACGGCCACCTCATGCGTGCAGAGTATGACGGCTCCCCAGGGTCCCCCCGGCTGTGACTCTGAACCAGCAGCCTGTCCACGAGCAATCAGACCTCTCTTCGTACCACCCAGGGACCCTGAGAAGAAGAGCACCCTTTCTTGCTACCATCAGCGACGTGGACTATCAGGAGGGAGCTTGGCTGATGCGATCCGTGGTGACAGGCTGCGAGTGACTGAGCGCTTGCTGCGGCTAATGCAGTCGGAAGCCATCCAAGAATTAAGACTCCAGTTGGCTCAGGAAGGAGGCCAGGATGTCATGAGAAGAGGGCAGGAGCCCATTGCCGTGTGGGCCGCGTCCCGCGGCCGACTGCCCATCCGGGTGCGCCCACTGACCATACCCGTGTGTCTCAAGGGAACGCCACCGCCCCTGGATGCCATCCCAACCCACCAAGTGCGCCGACCACCCCAAGCCCATGCCGTCCCCTCTATTTCAACACAGCAGCAAAATGGCCCCATCGTCTTTCCAAGGCTCCCCTCCCTCTTAATGATGCATCATTCGTTACTCTAAAGAGAACAGGACTGAGTCTTCCATGGGACAAAGGCAAGCCTTGCCATTGGGCTGCGGGAGACCGTTAACCCGACCGAACTCAAGATGAGATCTCCCCAAACTCACGGCCATCCAGTGGAGGCCGGCTGGTCGTGATCCTGTAGGACAAGGAGTTTCCCAGACGGGGACTCTTCGTAGGAGTAGAAAGGCCCATCTCTTTCCCTCGGAATGGCTGGTAGTTTGGAACCGCTGACCTTGTGAATCACCACGGTGCCTCTAGGAGACACAGAGCTTTACCAAGGTGATCGATCAAAGAACAATGTCACAGGCACACGGTTGGTGGCGGATCAAGACGTTATCGTTCCCGGTGGGATTCCCCAAGCAGGAGCAAAGCCACCGCCATGGAACTGAGTCTGGTGCACAGCCTCCCTACAAGGCTGCCAGTCGCCTCGGGGGCAGGAAGCCTGACGTTCTTCCTCAGAGTGCCCACTGGGTTCGAACTGCCGACCTTGTGATGGGCAGCGGTAATGCTTACTCCACAGGCTGTGGAGTAAGGAACGAGTCTGCACTTCTGCCCGGCTGTCTCCAAGCTTCAGCCAGACCCGGCCGTGTGTGCAGAGAGAGGGCGGGACCAAGGAGATGCTCAGGTCAAGTAACCCGTGGAACGACGGAGCCCGTAAAAGGGGTGACTGGGGACAGAGCCTGAGGGATGAAGGAGACGAAGGTGGGAAGGGGGCTTCTCACCAAATAACTGCAGCCCCCACAAGTGATTTAATGCATTATTTTATAAAGCTTCAAATGAAAAATTAAACATATTTGTCAGACCATAAGATGCATTTCCCCCCCCCCCTACAAAGTTGGGGAAGGAGGGAATTAGGGTGCATCTTCTGGGCCAAAGGTGTGGTCCCCCAGAACATTTCTTTATGATCCCCTGCACCAGCGTGCTGTTGGCACGCTGTGGATGGCTGTGTGTTCGGGGGAAGTCGCGCCTCCTGGAGTTTCCATGTCAGTCAGGTCACTTGGTGGGCACAGCGCATGCCTCTCCTCACTTGTTGATGAAAGCGATGATGATTTTTAACACGACTGTCGAGTTTACACTGTTAAATATCACCGTATTTTGCTTTATTTTAATAAATATTTTAGCATACTGGTACTATTTGGTTCAGAATTTTTCCCCCCTTGTTTTCCTGCTCTAAAAACTGGGTGCATCTTAGGTCCAAAAATCACAGTAGATACAAGAGGGCAGATTCCAGGCAGAGTCTGTGGTCTAGAAGCGTGTTCTGTGAGCCAGGATGAGTGATGGCGGGCTTCCCAGTGGAAATAATCTAAAAAAATTACTAAGGTCTTATTAAAATGACCAGACGTCCCACTTTTGGCAGGACAGTCCCGATTTCAAACAGTTTTCCCCGAGTCCTGCAGCATTTTAAAAAACGCCGATTGGGCTGAGCCCCGGTGGGGTGGCGTAGTGGTTGTGCACGGAACTGCGGCCCACTGGGACGGAGGTTCAATTCCAGCAGTGGGGCTGGGCCTCCTACTCCCACTGCCGGAGAGCCGTGGTGCCCCCCCCCAAAAAAAAAAAAAAAACGGCCGATTTTGGAAAGAATGCGCGACAAGCTAGGGAATGGCGGGAGGACAGGAAGGGAACAAACCCCCTCTACCACCCCCACCACCCCCATCTATGGTGTCCTGCTTTACCAATGTTCAAATCTGGTCACTTTAGTCTTACTAGAGCCCCAGGCCCCAGGTTCCTCTGTGAGACCTCGGGCAAGTTACCACCTCTCCAAACCCTCGGTTTGCTCCTCTGTACAACAGCATCATCAGTCCAGGCTGCTTCGAGGTGCCTGAGGCGCCCTGGTGGTGAAGTGGTTTTCAGCTGGGCTGTGATCTGCAGGGTCGGCGGTTCAAAACCAGCAGCTCCTCGGAGGGTGGGGTGGGGGGGGAAACGGGGCTTTCTACTCCTGCGGACAGTTGGTCTGAAAAACCCACCAGGGGCCATTGAGTCAGCACTGGCCAGCCGGCAGTGGGGCTGGAGCCTGGGGTAGGGAGGTCTCTACCAGCGGTTCTCAACCTGTGGGTCCCGATCCCTTTGGGAGGGGTCGCCCACAGGGGTGGCCCCATTCATCCCAGCTGCAACATGACAGCGATGAAATAACCACAAAAGCAATGTTATGGTTGGGGCTGGGGCGGGGGGGGGCGGGGGTCACCACCACACGAGGAACTGTATGAAAGGGTTGGGGCCTGGAGAAGGTGGAGGGAGCCCTGCTGTATGTGACGGTGTCTAAGGCAGGCGGCAGAGGACGCGCAGGGGATGCACCAGGGACACGGGTACCCACTGGTGTTTGAGAAGCGCTGGTGTATGTCTGTGGCCACCGGGAAGCACTGAGCTCCGGAGTGGGCAGCGGGGTCGGTGGCAGCAGGAAGGGTGGCTGAGAAAGAGTCAGTGAGCTCCCAAAAGACTGAGGCAAGCAACTGACGTGGTTCCAGCCGGGCATGCGGTGGTCGCAACGCGCATCACAGTGCGTGGGACATTTCTCAGGGAGAAAGGCAGGGCGTGTAAGCTGGGGCCACGGAGCGTGCTACCCGTCGGACAGAACAGAACCGAGCTGCTCCTTAATTTCTCCTGTCTGTATAGCCTCTTCCTCCCTTGAGCCCCCGGGAGATAGCCAGCTCGGAGGGCAAGCACAGCATCACCGGGCCCCTAACTTGGGCATCTCCTAAACCAAACTCACGCCATCGCGGAGATCCCCACTCGCTGCGCCCCTCCAGGGCAGCACAGAAGGTCCTGTGCATTTCTGAGACATTAACTCTTCTGGGGAGGCCAAAAGCCCCGTCTCTCTTCGGAGCCGTGCCTGGGGGTTTCAAACTGCCCACCTTGGGGTTTGCAGCGTAGCCCCTTCTGCAAACACGTTGCCAGCAGGGCTCCCCAGCTTGGGTGGAGCTGACAGAGATAGGGGAAGAGAAGCCCTGAGCCCGTTTCTCACCTCTCAGAAGGACGTGGGGGTCACAGGTTGAATCTGCGGGGGTGGGGTACAAGGCCTGGGCACAGAGGCACACTCCAGTTTGGGGTGGGATGGAAAACGTGGGGGAGCCAGGGCCCAACCCAGGAGTACCGGGGGCTTCAGGTGGCAGAGTCTGAAGGTCACGGCTCATCTGGCCTGAGTCACCCCTAAGGGCACCCTGTCCAGGGAAATGCCATTCTTTTTTTTTTTGGGGGGGGGGGCATCACTGCTCTCCAGTGGTGGGAGTAGGAGGGCCAGCCCCACTGCTGGAATTGAACCTCCGTCCCAGTGGGCCGCAGTCCCGTGCACAACCACTACCCCACCGGGGCTCAGCCCGGAAATGCCATTCTTATTCTAGAGGGCAGCGAGTGGCCTCTGAACCCCGCCCCCCCACCTGACGGGCCTGCACCCTCGGAGGTGCAGAGTCAGGGGCAGAGTCAGGGCGGAAACCTGTCCAGCTCAGCACCCTGGGCTGTTGTTGCCCAGCCCCCACCCAGTCATCTAATGATGGCCCCTCCCACTCGCCCCCTCCCAGTAAAAGAAACAGCCAAATAATAGGCTCCCCTGGAAACAGACAAAGGCTCCGTCCTGTAATTAAATCTTGTCTCCACAATGACTCGGGCCCTCTGTGAGTCCACTGTCCTGGCCGCCAGGGGATGTGGGCTGGGCTGGGCTGGGCTGGGGGAAGCTGCAGCCAGAGGCCCAGAGACCCAGCCTGGCCTTTGTCCAGTCAGTGGTCTGTCCTCCAGCAAACCCCAGGGCTCTGAGTGGGGAAGGCTGAGACCTTCCAAGCACCACCGTCACCCCTGTCCCAGGCCTCTGCCACCAGCTCTCCAGCAGCAAAAGGAGGAAAGTGGCTGGGCATCCCAACTTTCAAATGTCACCCAGCAGCAGGGGGCCTTGTCCAGCCCGTAGCTGGCGGTGGAGGCAGCCCTGGGCGTAAGACCAGAGCTAGTGTGGATGCCCACGCAGACCTGAAATCTGGGGTGGGGTGGGGGTGTCCAGAACTGAGTGCCTGGGGTCTAGGGTGGGTAGTCTGTAGAGGCCTGGGGCCAAGGCCGGCTTCCTTGGGAGCCTGGGATCCCGGATCAGTGGGACCGATTCTTGGCTTGGAGTGGATTGGGGTTTGACCTTGGACATGTTTGTTCATCTGTGGAACGGGGCCGTGACCCGCTCCTCGAGCAGGCCACCCGCAGAGAGGTTCTGCTCTCGATAGACACCCCCTGACTGCGTTCTTCCACCCCTCACCACCACCTTCTCTTGACTTTGAGCATGGAGGTGGGAAAGGGAGCTCAGAGCCTGCAGAGGCGGCTGGGGAGCGAGTGAGTCCCCCCAGGCCCTCAAGGAGGAACACTCCCCTGGGCCAGGGGGCAGGGTGGGGCCGAAGTCTTCAAGGTCACCTTGTTTTGAGGGCCTGGCAGAATCAGCTCCTGTGACAGCCCACAATCTGAATATATGTGTGCATTAAAATAATAGTAATAAAATCACAATAAAGATGATAATAAGGATTGTTCACGGCTCAGTACAGAGCCCAGTTCTTGGTTGAAGGTGACGGTCATCGGCGTGCCAGGAGCAGGGGGCGGGCAGGGTTTGGAGGGGCGCAAGAAGGTTGGTGAGTGTGGGTCAGGGGCGTGTTGGCCTGGTTGGTGGGTTTTAGACACTCTGGGGCAAGGTGCCCTGTAGGTGTAGCATCTGGTAGGTCTTAGGGCTCCATCAGGGGCGGACTAATAGAAATGGAACTCGGGCTGCCTTGGGAGCGTTTAAAGAGCAGGGCAGCTAGAACCAGGGTCCCAGCACCAGGTGTGTGTGTCTGTCGTGTGAGCTGGCCTCGGCCTCGGCCTCAGCCCCGGCCGCTGCCTGCGTCTTACCCGTGAGATACGTGGTTGGGTCTGGGTCACAAGGCTGGCTGGCTGGCAACAGTTAGGGGTGGAACAGGAAGAGAGGCTGCGGGGGAGGGGTGGTGGTGGGGGGTGGAAGAAAGAGGTAGAAGGAGCGGCATTTCAAGAGAGGGCAGCAGACCCCTCTGTGCATCAGCCGTGGGAAGGTCTGAGGTTCCACCCCAGCCCTTTGCCTTGCGGGAGTCAGGACGTGTTTCGCACAAGTCCTGGGACGAAGCCAGGGACCTCCAGGCCAAGCCTATGGACCTTCTGGCCTCTTTCCTGAGGCCTGGTTGGAGCAGTGGCCGTAGGTACCAGCCTCTCAGCTGGGGGGCACAGTTCCTGGGGAAGGGGGGGGTTGGCAGCTATGCACAGCACATCCGCCTGTCACAGGGTGGGGAGCCCACCCATTTTAATGGACGGAGGAGAGTTCAAATGGAGCTGGCTCGTGGTCTGAGGGACCACTGGCCGCCAGGAACCCAGGTGGGGCTGTCGGAGGCGGCAGCTTCTTTAAGCAGACAGACGGCCTCCTCTTTCTCCCGTGGAGCTCATAGATGGGTTTGAACCTGTGCTTCGTCGGCCCACCTGACAACACTACCAGGGACCCCGCTGTCACGCTCTGAAGGCCTCAGCCCGGTCGGTCAGGAGACATGGACAGGGCCGGGTTACCCAGTAAGCAGGAAAGCCTGGGCTGACTTGTGCTTGCTGACCCAGCTGTCGTGAACAGGGCCGCAGGGGTCCCACCCAGCGCAGTGAGCCGGTGCTAACCAACTTAACGACCCTTCTGCCCCTGGGGATGGAGGCCACGTCCTTACAGCGGCATTGAGGGGAGTGGGGGCGCGAACCTCTGTGGGGAGGTCCCAAGTCTCCAAACTCACTGCCTCCGCTCGCTGCCGACTCACCCCGCGAGGGGTGGGACAGGGAAGAACTGCTCCCGCAGGGTCCAAGACCATCACTCTTCACAGAGCAGAACGCCTCATCTCTCTCCCGGGGACAGCTGGCCGCTTCGAACCACTGACCTTGCAGTCAGCATCCCAAAGCGAAACCACAGGAGGTTGAGGAGTCAAGTGGGACTGGAAGCAGGGCTGGATGCCCAGAGGGAGGCTTGGGAGAGCAGTGGGGAGGGACAGGAACAAGTGACTGGAGGGATCTCTCTGTCCCGGAATCCCTGTGCCGCCACTTCTGATCTATACCTGTGTACATGCTATAATCTAGCCCCATTTGGGTTTTTTTTGGGGGGGGGTGGCATCACTGCCCTCTGGTGGGAGTAGGAGGCCCAGCCTTGCTCCTGGAGAGCTGCTGCTGGATTTGAACCGCCAACCCCGTGGGCCGCAGTCCCGCACTCAACCACTGCGCCCCCCGGGGCTCAGCCCCATCTAGGCCAATTTGTGAGGACTCTCGGGACCAATAATGAGAGCAGAGATACCAGGAGGGGAAGGGGAAGGTGGGGGGAGAAGGTGGAGCCGATCACAAGGATCTGCCCGTGACCCCCTTCCTGGAGGACGGGCAACAGGGAAGTGGGTGAAGAGAGACGTTGGACAGTGTAAGGTGTGACAGAATAATAATAATTTATAACTTATCAAGGGTTCGTGAGGAGGAAGGGTGGGGGAGTGGATGGAGTGAGCTGGTACCCAGGTCTCAAGTAGAAAGAAAATGCTGGGAGAACGATGACAGCAACAAATGTGCTTGGCACGTGGACGGATGGAGGGGTATGAGCTACATGAGGCTCCAGTAAAATGATTAAAAAAAAAACACCCACAGAAATAAAGAACACTGAACAGCAACAAACACACAGCAAAACCAATACCGAACACCAAACAGCCGAGGGAGATGAAAAACACACAGCAGCCCAGCCTGCCGTGCCTTCAAACCGCCTGCTGCAAGACAGGAGGAGATATTTCGTAAGGACAGCTGGGAACAAGAAAACACTCATTAGGCACTTGAGGCCGGCTGCCCCTGGCTGGGGTGGGGTGGGGAGATAAAGCGGAGGAGATCATTAAAGCAGGACCTGTGGTCCTTCTGGGGCAGGAAGCAGGAGGGTGAACAACCCCGCCCTCTGCCCGAGGTCCAGCAAAAGGAAAGACCAGAGAGTTTGGGAAACGTGCTCAAGTCACACTGTAAGGGGCTGCCCAGAATATCTCCCTAGCCAGGTCTACTTAGCCTCAGACATTCGTGTGGAATGGAGGCCTTCGATGTGGACCTTTGCTGTGGAGAGGGAAGGGCCTAGGATTGGAGGTGTGTATGTGAGGGCAGACAAGATGTGGAAGTCACACCCTAAGTCTGCCCCCTGTCTGGGTCTCCCCAGCTCTCCTTGTCCTTTCAAACACGTCCGGAGCACCATGGGTGACAGGCCAGCGCCCATCCCCTGCCATCCAGGGCTTGTCACCTGGTATGAAGTGAGGTCATACCTGGAGAGTGAGTGGCAGAGATGTCCTGGAAGGGTGTTCCCGAAGGCAGGGCCCAATTGGGGCTGTCCGGGGGTTAGAAATAACCACGACCTAACAGCTCATGGCAAAGGAATGCGAGTGATGTTGTGTGGCGCTGCTGACCACAAGGCTGGCAGTTTGAAACCACCAGCCGGTCTCTGGGAGAAAGAGGAGGCTTCCACTCCCACAAAGAGCCACAGTCTCGGAAGCCCCCAGGGGAGGGCCTACCGTGTCCTGTAGGGTCTCCAGGAGTCAGCATCGACTCCAGGGCAGCGGCCAGCAACTCACAGCACCGGACACAAGCAGGCGTGGCCCTACAGCTCCCTTGCCCTGTATCGATCCACCTGCCAAATTCTACGCTCGTTGTCAGTGGACGATGGAGAACTGAGGCAAGGAGCGTTCAAGGTCAGTCCTGGATGCTGAGACGTGGCATGCTGAGACAGGGGCCTGAAGCAGGCTTGGTGGGAGAAGTAGCAGGCCACTCTCTGTGAGCGGGCAGGAGCCCGATGGCAGACCGGTCACTCACGTCCAGAAGAGCGCACTCTGGTAACCACAGCTGCCTCCCAGACAATGAGCACTGGGAAGCTGCAGGTAGATGGTTTGCCTGGTCTCCCTGGCCTGGGAGGCCCCCACCCACTCTTGCATGGGTGGGAGTGTTCTGGGCTCAGGACACCTGTGGTGGGACTCTGTCCTGTGTTCAGTCAGGGGGCCCCTGCATGAAGGCTTTACGACAGTACTCAGCTCCCCCCACCTTCAAAGGTCCAAGATGGAGGGAACCCCCATTCTTCCTTGCACACATTAGGAAACTGAGGCCAAGAGGCGAGACCACCCTTGTCCCAGGTCGCCCCTGGCAACCAGCCCATCACCTGGGTCGGCTTTCGCCAGAGACAAAGTGTCATTCCATGTGCCAAGCCATGGCTCCCTGCTCCCCTCCCTCCCTGGGGCAGTTCCTCCCTCCCCATGCAGAGCAGTGCTGGGCGAGCAGCTCATGAGGCCGGGGACCCCTGGGGGAGGAGCAGCAGGAGGCCCAGGAGGCCCCTGTGGGAACCCATCTGAAGCCCCAAACCTTCAGCCCCTGCCCACTGCCAGCCTCCTGGCCCCAGGGTGGGAGCGGGGCGGTTATCCCCAGAGCTAGGAATGGTGTCCCCTCCGTCCTGGGTGCTCAGCCCTTCTGCCCTGCCCTCACCGAGAATGAGGGCATCATCCCTGAGCTCCTGGACATCCCGAATCTGAGGCCACAGTGCTGCTGCTGCTCCTCCCTTCCCCCCAGCCTCCGCTGAAATTAGGGGTCATGACCATCGGGGTGTGAGATCAGGGCAGAGCTGCCCAGGTCACCAACACCTCCACTCCCAAACTGCTGGAGGGCCCCAACGTCCATCCCGGAAACAACAAGGCATTGCTGACCGAGCGCCAAGGAGGAAGCAAAGGAGTGCTGGCAGTGTGGCCCAGGGCACGGCGTCTCCCGTCCGCCTCTCCTCCGTCAGACCCAGCCCTGGTGGCCCGGGGAGCCCAGCCTCCAGTGTTCTTACTCCTCTGAAGGGAACAGTTTCACGCTGCTTGTCTCCCTACCGCACCAAAGACTTTTCTGTCTTTCGGTCTAACTGGCATCGATCTGTCTCTCCCCCAACCTTCCTGCAGAACCAAAGTCTCTTCTCAAGTGTACGGCCCCAGCAAACTCAGCACGCAAGGCTTTCTTGTGTTTACTTACGACTGCACAGTGTCCCTAGCAGTGCCCCAGGTGTTCATCACACCTGCCTGTGTGAAACTGTTCCCCGGTCAATCCGTATTTACCTTGCTTGTTGGCAATCCACCCAGTGCCCAGGGAGGTGGGGCCGCAGTGGTGGGGTGTCTGCATTTTAGAGGCCAAGAGAGGGCAGCTCTACCAGCCACTCACCCGTCAATCCAGTGACCCACCCCTAATATTTATGGACTTAAGTGCTTTGCCCAACCCTAATCCAGATGAGGAAACAGAAGTAGAGAGAGGTCAGTTAACTTGTCCAAGGTCACGCTCCCAGCCCCCGAAAAGTACTGATGGAGCCCAAATTGGAGCCCAGGCAATGTGTCTCCAGAGCATGCCACTCTGTCCCCCCTAGGGGAGACCCCCAGGGAATTGTGCTGTCAAAGAAGCGTCACAATGCTGGCCCACCAGCTCTCTCTCTCTGCCGGCACCCCCACTGCCTGCCAGGAGTCCCAGAAGCCCCAGGAGCTCCCGGCCCCCAGGAATACCATCTCACCAACAAGGAAGGCCCTGACCAAGGATGTCCAAGGTGGGTGGGCAGCACAGGGGGGCAGCCAGACTGGCCAGGGCACAAGAAATCTGATTAGCAGCAAGGAGGGAGGCAAGAGGTCTTGTCAAAACGGAGAGGCCCAGGGTACTTTGAGCCACCACTACCTGACTCTCCTCCCCGGCTGACCGTCTCCCTGGGTGGCCGTGGGATGGGGCTGGGCCCCCCATTGAACTCTTCTGGCCCCGCTGCCTTCAACATGCCACTCCTCGGTGGCTAAGTGAGGCTCTCGCAGTGTCCCCCGACAACTTGTCATTGTGAACAGGAAGAGCTACAGCTTCACTTGAGCTGGCATCTCTCTGAACCGCAAGTAAGAGGCTCTTGTTAGGCCCACTTCGAAGGTGGGGAAACTGAGGTAGAGGGTCCCGGTCATGTCCCCAAAGACCCAGCTGGTCATGAATAGTGGGGCTGGACTTCAAGCCCAGGTAGCTGGCCCCAGCTCCTCTCTCCTGCACCCCCAGCCTCAGGAGGAGGCCAAGGACGCCTTCAGCTGTGGGACTCCCTCCCTCAGGCCCTCGCAGCTCCCACAACTCTGGCAGAGACCCCCGGTCGTCCCCTCGGTCCTGACTTTACAGAGCTCAGCTGCACAGGTTTAATGGATTTCCGCTTCCTGCTGGCACAGTGGTTACAGGTTGGACGGCCAGTAACAAGGCTGGAAGTTCAAAACCACCAGCCGGCACTCAGGAGGAAGATGAGGCTCACGCCTCCCGTGCAGTCCCGGGCTAGCACACGCACGGGCAGGCAGTCGGTCCCCGTCCTGTAGCGCTATTGACGCAACGGGACAGTTTGGTTGTTGTTGCTTAGGGTTGGTCATCTTTCTGACAACAAACAAAAGAACCATCCCCGGCCCTTCCCCGGTGGCCCCGGGGTGGCAGAGGGCGATTTTGAGCCTGCAGCCTTGAGGCCAGCCTGCCACTCACACTGCCAATCCGGCAAAGGTGCTCTCAGAAAGGTGCTGATGGGCCCATTGGAGACCCAGGTGCCGCTGCCCGCCGGCTGGCAGTAATGACTGTTTATGCCTGCTTGTGCCGTGTTTCTGCGGTTCCCACATGGCGTGCCCCTCCACCTCCCCCACCCCCGCCAACGCCGCGGAAGCAGGCTACCTTCTTACCCCCACTTTGCCGATGAGGCACCCGAGGCTCAGAGGTTGCCCGGCCTGTAAGGGCAGAGTCGGGCCGTGAGCTCAACCCTCCAAACCCACCGCCGGGCACATCCCACAGCACTACGTGCCCCTGGAGGCTCGCCGGAAAACCTCACCCGCACTCTGGAGCCGCCCTAAGGGTGTCCAGCTCCGGCGTGGGAGAGGTGGGTGTGTGGGCCCGGTCTGTTGGAGTGGGCGGGTGTTTTCCTAGAAGACCCACAGTGACATGACCTGTGAGATCTTCCTGCCCCACTCAGGAAGCTCCTGCTCCAAAACCGGCCCCTGCCCCCTGCTCTAAATCCTGCCAGAAGGGTAGGTCCCCACCCAGTGTGTGGACTAGGGCCACTCTGGGTTATCTAGTGGGATTCAGGAAGCGGGAGGGACTTGTGAGGCCCCCCACTCCCTGTGCCCTCTGATCTGCACTACGGCTTCCTCAGTGAGGGCCTATCAGGAGGGGGGAGAGGGGTCTTCCTCTCTCAATCCCACGGTGCAGGGGACTGCTGTGGGCCTTGGTGGACATTCAGCCGCAGCCCTGGCCACTGCACACCAGACGTCAAAATATCTCTCGACCTTGCCCCAGAGGGGAAGAACACCGCTGGTTGTAGACCAGCATGCTGAACTCACGCAGGCAGGCATGTATTTGGCAGGGAGGGACCCAGCCGGGGAGAAGATGGTTACATGAAACCAGCTGTTCACCCAGAAAGTATGTGGTGGGGGGCCCCACCCTCCTCCAGCCCGGCGCTGGCCCAGGGGAGGCTTGGGTGTTCCGCCCTCCGAGCTTAGTCACCTGCAGCCTGACTTGCCTCCCCTGGCTCCCGCCTACTCCTCCCAGGAAGCCTTCTCTTCCTCCTCCCTCTCCCCTCTTCCTCCTCCTGCCTCGGCCCAGTTTCTGCCAGGGCCTCATGCCCAGATGTGCCAGTCCCCGTCTGTGCCTGTTCCCCACCCCCACCCTCCTCTGCCAGCCTGCGTGACCAGTGCTCCCGGGGCTGGAGTGGGAGCTTGGCCTTGTGGGCACAGAGGCCCGGGGTGGGGCTGGGGGTGTCAGGCGGTCTGAGCCAGGGCCTGGGCAGAGAGGGAGGGGCGCGCTCAAGCCCTGGCTGGTCCCCACCCTACCCAGCCCGGGACTCCGGCACTGTGGCAGCCCCCACCTTGTTGTAAGCCTGTGGATGTAGGTGAATTTTGCACGTCTTTGAGCCTCTGTTTCTTATCTGAAGAATCCGGTGACAATGCACACAACTCAGAGGAGAAGGAGCCCAGCTAGGTGGCCCGTGTCTGACGCTTGATTGTGTTGGCAAAGAGCCGCCTCTGTCCCGCTGCGGGGTTTCTCACCAGCCCCCCCCCATGCCCTCCTGCCAGTGGTGAAGGGTCCATGTGGCAAAGGGGCAGTGGGGAGAGGGTGTGGAGGGTAGGGGACGCTCCTCTTCTCTGAGGCTGCAGGCCGAGCTCTCCTATGGGGACAACGTCCACTGGAAGCAGCCAGAGCCCCCTCTGGTGGTCCCGGGTGGGACGGTTCTGAGCTCCCAGCCTGGGCTTGGACGTCCAGAGGCTGAGATGTCCCGGGCCTCAGGCGACAGTGGGCAATGTGGGGAGACCTTGTTGGTTGCCACCGCGGGGAGGGGTCTTCCTGGCGTCAGCAGGGTAGGGGCTGGGCATGTGGGCCGGGCGTGTGGGCCGTGTAGCAGACAGCAGTACACACACAGCGGCCCCCACAGCGGCGGTGCATTGCCTGTGGAAACACCCCCCTCCCCCACCCCCCGCCCGGCAGGGACTTGGGGAGGCCGTGTGACCGTCACATGAGGGTGCTGGCATAGCAGAGGTGCCCAGGGGCTGCTTTCTGTGCCTGCCCTGGTCCTTGTATCCTGTGGCCTCCTGTTCTGGGAGCTGTGCCTGCCCCACTCTGGGGCCCAGAAGAGGCCTCCCCGCTCCCCGTCTGCCCGCCCGCCGTGGTTGTCCATCGGGCCCCCTCTGGTTTCAGGAGCCCCCGGGTGTGGGGTCCACGATTCTGGTTTCAGCAGTTTGAAACCCCCGGGAGACGAGAGAGGCTTTCTGCTCCCACAGGGACAGCTCTGCCCTGTGCTAGCGGGTCCCCATGGGAAAGTATCATTTTGATGGTGGTGAGTTTCAGGCTTGGATGGATTGATACAATCGATCAACCAATTGATTAATCAATCAATCAATCAATCAATCAATCAACCAAGCCTTCACCGCAGCTCTGCTGAGAGATGTCTGCGCACACAGGGAGCTCGTCCCTGCCAGGCCCAGGGCAGCATTCAGATCCAGCTCTAGCTGAGCAGGGGTGGAGCTCGGCCAGGATGGCCATTCAGAGGGAGGATGGAAATGAAGGGCCCTCGGAAGCCCCAGGGCCGTCCCCGCCTTGGGAGGCAGCCCTGTCAGGGCCCAATCCCAGCCCTGTGCTTACGGTGTTATGTGACCCCGAGGACGTCCCTCACCCCCAACTCAGGCTCATGACAACGGCTCCCTCCCAGGTCGAGGAACTCAGGGGAGGATCAGAAGAGATGATCTTCATACAGCAGCGCTTCTCCACCTTCCTCACGCCTCAACCCTTCCCAACCTTCACATTGTTTTTGTCGCTACTGTCATTTTGCTGCTGTGGTGAATCGGGCGACCCCTGTGAAAGGGGTCACTCTCCCTCCCCCCCAATGGGGTATGGACTCACAGGTTGAGAACCGCTGTCTTGGATGGGGTGTGCTCTGAAAGGGTGGTTCTCATTTCCTGAACCAGCGCCCCTGCTGGTGGCCCCAGGGCTGAGCCTGGGAGAAGCTGGAGAGGGAGGCTCCCCAAGGGCTCCCCTCCCTCCCCAGCTCGGCTGCACCAGCCTGGGCTTAGCCCCCAGGCCGGGCTGTAGGGCTGAATGGGACGCGGGGGTGGGGGGTGGGGGTGGGGGTGGGGGTGGGGACTGGCTTCAGTCAGAAGCTAGCAGGCCACTGGGACGATGAGCAGGGCCCAGCAAAGCCCAGCCGAGCCCAGAATGAGGCACCATGGAGTCTGGGGCTCACGGATAAGGACTGTCTTGTGTCCAGCAACCTGGGGTGACCAACATGGCTTACCGTCTGCACCAGGGGGCAGAATCCCTCGCAGCTGCCCCACCCGAAGGTGATTCCTGGAAGGACAGGCCGGCCTCATCCTCCAGCCAATTCTTCTCAGCAACTCTGGTGCCAGCGGCCGCTCCCACCCCGATTCCTCATGGAGGACACGCAGGATGAGGGGGCTTCTCGGGGACAAGGCAGGCTTCTCGGAGAGCAGGGCAGCTCCTGGCAAAGGCTTCATCAGGACCGCTTCTTCTCTGCCTCTGCCGCGGGCCTGCTTGGGCTCCTAGGGCAAAGGTCCCAACGCTTAGCTCCCAGAGTTTGCCAGACGATGGTGGCCGTCTTTGGCCAATCCCCTGGTCCCTGCAGTCAGCCCCATGCTGCTCTTGTTCTTTATCCTCCCCCCATGCTTCCCTGTAAGGTGAGTGGGAACTAACCCCCCCCCCCAGTTCCATAATTTTATTTGTCGCAACACCCCTACAAGGGCGTTAGGCACCCTTATTTGTGATTTTTTTTGGGGGGGGCATCACTGCTCTCCGGTGGTGGGAGTAGGAGGCCCAGCCCCACTGCTGGAATTGAACCTCCTTCCCAGTGGGCCGCAGTCCCGCGCACAACCACTACGCCACCGGGGCTCAGCCCAGGCACCCTTATTTGTATGATGAACAAGCTCTCCAATCCCCTGGGTTGCGGAGGTGTGGGGGGGTGGGAGGGAAGGCACCACCTTCCCCTTACTCTCAGTCCTTTGAGTGTGGCCATGGAGTCCTGGTGACTCTCAGCTCAGCATCTCGCCCAGGCCCACAGGGGCGTGCCTCCTCCTGGAGATTGCAGAAGGGGAAGAGGAGAGGGAAAGGGGGGAAGGAGATGGAAGCATCAGGACAGGCTTCCTGGAGGAGGTGTCGGAAGAGCTGCGGGGCTGAGACGGCCAAAATGTTTGCAGCGAAGGCCAATTTTTTCGCTTGGTCCAAGCTATGAGGAACAGGTTCTTGGAAGAGAGCCCCGAGCTTTCCATTTGCAGGGCTGGGCACGTTGTCGGTCGAACGGGAAGGATCCTGTATTAGATACTTCACTTGATCTTAGCCAAAGGGCCCCGAAGCGATTGGGGGCCCCTATTAGGACTGAGTCCCTGAGACTTTCTGCTTGGTAAGAGGGCTGGGGCTCGACGAGCACTAACTCTGCAGCTTGGGGGTCCCCCTGTGCCGGGCTCTGGCGGTCTGCCAGGCCAGGAGGGAGGACAGGCATTCGAGAGGACAGTGGAGAGGGCCGCCCGGTGAGTGCGCACCTGCAGGCACCTGGGCACTCGCTCGTCTGGGTGGTGCTAACCTGGGTCTGAAGACACCTGGGAGAATGGGCATCCCGCCCTGGGTGTTGGCGTGGGTGAACTAGGCTGTTCCGCCAGGGGGTTGCCAAGGAGTCGATAAAAGCCAGCACCAGGAGGAGGTGCCCAGGCAAACCCAGAGTGTGGCAGAGAGTGGGCAGGACCCAGTCCCCAGTGGGCCGGGGGCAGTGGTGAGGGAGAGAGGGCCATTGGTGACCTGACTTGGTAATAATGCGAGGCGTTCTAAATTAGAATGGGCCGGCCACTGGGCGGCCTGGGACTTGTCTGCGGTCCAGCCTTGAGCGTTCCTTAATGCATTGGCCTGCGGGGAGAGCAGAGAGCGGGCTTTGGAAGCTGCTGCTATGTCCGAGGTCAGGCAGGGAGGACCAGAAGAGAAGGACTCTCGTGGGCTGACAGAGATTGCCTGAGTGCCC
>PVJH01020128.1:0-41348 GCA_004026705.1 Nesogale talazaci | reverse complement strand
AACGGATTTCCAAGACTAGAATTTGTAGGCATGTGATGATTCATTGATCAACGATCACCTCTTCTGTGCACACAAGAGCACATGTGTGTGTGTGGCTTGGTCGGCGTAAAGCGAGTGGAGTAGATCTGCCATACCCTGTTTCCACTGGCAGGTCATCGCCACGCCTTTCTCCCCTGCAGGGACTAGTGGACTTGAAGCCCTAATCTTTGGTGGGCAGCGGAGGACTTCCATTACTAAGGCACCAAGATGCCTTACGTAAGGCAGTCTTTGTCCTTATGCAAAGAACTATGTATAGGACCTAGGAGAATATAGACACACTCTCAGAGCAAACATGTGAAACCTGATATCCTTCATGACACAGGGAGTGTTGAAAGAAACAGGAAGGTTTTCAAGTACTTGGGAACGTATAGGAAAAGATCTTAGGAAAGCTAGTCCAATACTGAACAGCAACAATGCTTTTGCTGAGAGCACATTTAGAATGAAATCTGACTTTGAAGTAGAAACAGACAGAGTTCTGAATTTGGAATTAAATGGCCCACGTTCCTCAGTATCTAGTTCTGTTGGCCAGTTTCCTAGATGACCCTCTGAAACTTACTTGATAGCTCCAGTCCTCATCTAATACCGTATATACTCGTGTATAAACTGACTTGAACATCAGCCGAGGCACCCAGTTTTACCACAAAAAGTGCATCAAAAATGTGCTGAAAAACTCGGCTTATACACGTGTATGTATATTTATAAAATAGAAGTATCTATCGTTTCACTTCAGAAAGCTGTTCTTGTATCTTTAAAAAATAAGATGATATAAAGGCATTCTAGGAACTCTCAAAATCGTTCTCCTGATGTGAAGAATGTTGTTGGTTTGAGTTGTCCTGGAGTGACTGCACGCCCTCTTTCCTCCCCCAACCTGCTAGGCTTGTCCTGCAAGTCCCCCACTCCTAACTCCCTCCAATGGCCACCCCTTTCACAATGGAACAAAATTCTGCCCGATACTGTGCTGTCCCATAGTGAGTTGAAAATTGAATTTTTGTGAACCATAGGGCTTCCACTAGGCCTTTACTCTGAAGTGCCTGTGGTGGATTCAAATTCCCATCCTTTCCTTAGCCTAGCCAGGTGCACCTCCAGGGACTCCTCTTCAGTGGTGGTCCTGGGCTTTGCTTGGGTCTCGATCTTCTTCATATGGCATCTTTCTTCTCCCATATGTACTCCTCCTTTTGTCTGAATAGTTGTTTGTAATTTAGGAATGACCCGGTTTAGGGCACTGATGATAGCCTCATTAATAATGCCAAGAAAACCTTTCTTCCAAACAGGACTGCAGGTATCAGCAGTGTGTGTGTGTGTGTGTGTGTGTGTGTGTGTGTGTGTGTATACACACACACCACCACATACTTTGGTATATATATATATATATATATATATATATATATATATTACATACTTTGGGGAGATTCCTTCTGGAAAGTCTCGACTTATCCCTAATAAATCTCCCCCTGTGAATTCCAACCTTGCCACCTATCTGCTGCAATCATTTAATCGTTGATTCTGGATTCTGTATTCGCCCACTCTCCAAGCCTCAGGCCTTTGCCCCTTTGACTTCCATGATTTTGGATCTGTCATTGATCTGGCAAGCAGGAATAAGATTTGAATAGGAACAGGACAAGGGGGTGAGAAAATGAGGTCATAGGGAGTACAGCACGGATTCTGAGTCTCTGTGGAGAATCCTTCATAAACTTCACCCAGATGAAGATTTTGTTCTTCTCCTTGTCTTCTCACAAAAGGAGGAGGAAAGTGTCGCAGAGCGCTTCAGCAAATGTGTAATGGTCAGGGAGCCCAAGGAGAAGCTTGCAGTATTTCAGGTGAGAGAAGCAAGAGCCAGGATGAAGCAGGATAGAAAGAGAGCCTGGGCTTTGCCGAAGCATGAGGCACGGTCTGTAGGAAGCAGGCAGCAAGGATAAGTACTAAACAAGGCCAGAGTTTCGTGTCTAGGAGGCGATGGTGACAAACTCAGGTAGATCTGGGCACACACATAGACCCAGAGATATGAGGGTCTGGTTGCCAGTGCTTCTTTGAGTTGTGAAAGCATTTTTAGAAAAAGTCTCGCAGAAGATCCACCCAGCCAAATGAATGAAGATCAAGGCTCACTACATTCCTAGAAAATGGAATGGTTGCTGTAGATACTATGAGATCTGATGGATATGCACCAGTAAGAATCTAGTACCCTAAGACAAAGGGTGTGACATTTAATCAACAAATTTATTTCTGTTCCTCAGTCTAGTCTAGATATTTTATTGAGGTAGCAAAGATGAATTTGATGGTAATATCCCCTTTTTTAGCTGAAAATATAGTTGTAGCTAATAAACCGCTATTCAGGTCAGGTTAGATGAAGCTTATTTTCTTTTCCTTTGTAATGAATAGGCTTGTTTATTACCTGACTTTTTATATCCTAGATAAACCCTTTCTTTTTCATTTCTTTTCTGAGGGTGCATGCCAACTAGTAGCCGGTTGACATTCAAGCCTGTATTAACATTTTTGTGAATAAGCTGATTAGTCAGAGGTGGGGGTAATGTTTGCCTCAAGGGGCAGCTGGTGGGGGTCCAGGGCAACAGTGTTTGTGGTCTTGGATCTTTGCAGTCTAAGGAATTAGTTTGGTCAGCTCACCTCGAGTTGATCAAGTTCCTGGGGGTTGATAAATAGTAACCCAGTTAGAAAAGACTTATTAAAAATCCATAATGCCAATTTAATTAATCATCAGATGGTTGCTGGCTGAGCAAAGAAATGGGGACTTGGTAAATTTTCTGAGGACATTTCTTCCTGGCTTCCCGAGAATCGAGAAACAGAAGTTCTCTCATTTTCTTCTTGCAGCCTCCAGTGCTCTCTTCTGGAGCCTGGGCACTTCCATCTGTTTAGTGTCTCCCTCCTGCAAGGGTGATTTGATAGCTACTGCCCAAAGCCTTCATCTTTGTCTTCTTCTTTTATGGTCCAGATAGGCAACCTTCCAAGTAAAAGCAAACATTATCTCAGATATGTTAACTAGACCACATTTGATCTTTTAGAAATTCCCTTTGTATATAATCTTTCCCTTGCTTGTTTAATAGTGTAGTTTCAGTAGGATTTATTTTCTTTGTAATCCATTCCTATTTATTTTTCCTGATTTAGCTTTTATCGTGGCAAAATACACTTAAAAAAGAATTTATCATTTTAACCCTATTAAAATGCATGCTTACAAAATGCGTAGCAATCACCATGATCAATTCCCAACATTTCCCATGATCCCCAACATAGACTTTGTTGCTGACTAAATAATAAGACTTATTTCCTCCTATGCTTACGCCCTGGGAGCCTCTCCCCTACTTTCTATCTCTAGAAATTTGCCTATTCCTGAAAATGTCATATAAGTGGAGTTACCTAGTTTTGTCTCTGTGTGTATGCCTTATTTCATACAGTGTCATGTTTCATGCATCCATGCCAAAGCAGATCATAGAACTTCATTCTTTTTCATGACTGAATAGCATATCCTTGTCTGTGTATAGGTTGGATCATGTCATCCAAAAATATTTGCTTTGAATCCTAATCTCTACTTCTGTAGTTATAATTCCATTGAGGGTGAGTTGTCTTTATTATGTTATTGAGTCAAGATCAGTGTACATGTGTTTTGATTCCATATTTTTAGGGATTTAAAACCACATGTGCCTTCAGTTGATTCCAATTCATAATAACTTTCTAAGACAAGGTGTATCAGTTCCAAGGTTGGACTTCTTCATGGAGACAGACTGCTACATCTTTCTCCCACAGAATAGCTGGTCAGTTCAAACTGCTGACCTTCCAAGCATCAGCCATTAGAAACAGGTACATTTTATTCTAGATTCTATATGTCTACCGATGAAGAGGAATTTTGACCCCGGATGGAATCTGCCCAATAGGTGGGTCTGAAAGGAGATATGGGTGTTGCTGGGTCATGTGGGCATGCTTATCACCTCCTATCAGATGGGGCAAGAAATAATAAGACAAGAATAAACAACAGCCCCAAATGGGAATAATAATAAAATAATAGTAAAAATTAAGCCTGAGAAGCAGGCAAGTTACAGCAAGAGAAAAGAATTTAATAGGGGAAGAGAGAAAGAGAAATGGAAAATAGGAAGAAGGAAGAGAAAAAAGACAAAATAGGTCGATAAACAAAACTGGGAGGGAGAAGACAAAGAGAACAATAAAGAAAAGATAACTAAACATAAAAAAAGCAGAGAGAAGAAACGAAAGTATTTTAAAAGGGAAGGGAATGAAAAAGGGAACAAAAATAAATAAAGGGGAAATTATGGGGCTTAAGGCACTCAGAATGAGTCAGTAACCAGAATGAAAGCGCACCTTCTAGCAGCCAACAAGGTCATGTGGTAGGGTTGTGCCTGGTCTCTAGGTGGAGTGCTTGCTGATCTACATGTTATCTGGGGTGGGGCACTTGATCCAGAGGAAGTTTGTGCCTTCTCAGATGGTGGCTTAGGACAGGGTTTCTTTCTTTTAAACAAATTTTTATGGGTGCTCTACATCTCCTATCACAATCCATATATTCCTCCAATGTGTCAAGCATATTTGCACACTTGTACATGTCACCTTCATCATTTTCAAAGAACTCTTCCACTTGAGCCTCTTAAATCAGCCCTTCATTTCTTCCCACTCCCTCTCTTGCTCTCCCTCTCTCACGAACCCTTGATAAGTTATAGATTATTTTTTCCATATCTTGCATCATACTCCATCACTCCTTACTCACTTTTCCATTCATCCCCCTGGGAGGGGCTTATATGTCCATTCTTGTGATCTATTTCCCCCTTTTCCCCCATCCTTCTCTAATCTTCCTGGTATATCTACTCTTCTTTTTGACCCTGAGATGTTTATCTATGCTGGATTCCCTGTGTTGTGTGCTCTTATCTGTAGTAGTATACATGTTCTGGTCTAATCCTATTTGTAAGATAGAATTAAAAGGCTCAAGTGGAAAATATTTGGAAATGTATATGGCAACATGTGTGCAAATGTGCTTGATACAAATGATGTACTGAATGTTGTAGTAGCTGTAAGAGCCCCCAATAAAATTATTTTTTTAAAAAAGGAAAAAAAGATAGAATTAAGGTCATGATAATGGGCTGAAGGAAACATGAAAGGGCTAGAGTAAAGTTGTGTGTTTCATTGGTGCTATACTGCACCCTGACTGCACTCTTTTCTGTGGCCCCTCTATGAAGGGATATCCAATTGTTAACAGATGGGCATTGGGTCTCTACTCCATCCCCCACCCCCCCAAATTGACTTTGGGTATGTTTTATTCTGGGTCTTAGATGCCTGATAACTGATCCAATTGATATCTCATGATCACATAAGCTGTTGTGCTTCTTCCATGTGGGCTTTGCTGCTTCTCAGCTAGACGGCCACTTGTTTATCGGCAAGTCTTTAAGACTCCAGACACTATATCTTTTGATAGCCTGGCACCATCAGCTTTCTTCACCATATTTGCTTATGCACCTATTTTGCCTTCAGCAATTGTGTTGGGAAGGTGAACATCACAGAATGTCAGATTTTAGAACAACATGTTCTTGTGTTAAGGGAGTACTTGATTCAAGGCCCAATGTCTATCTGCAATCGTAATTCTTTTTTTAAAAAATAATTTTATTAGGGGTTCCTTCAGCAATTATAAGATTCCATACATCAATTGTATCAAGTATATTTGTACATATGTTGCCATCATCATTTTCTAAACTTTTTTTTTAAAATTGGGGGCTCATACAACTCACATCACAATCTATTCATCCATCCATTGTGGCAAGCACATCGTACATTTGTTGCTGTCATCATTCTTAAAGCATCTGCTTTCAACTTGAGTCTTTTGTATCAGCTCCTCATTTTTCCACTCCCTCCCCACTCTTCCTTGTATATACATTTACATATATACATTGTGGCAGTCTTGTGTTTATGTTAATTTTATGATTGAAGTATAGGGGTGGAGTCTAGCCTGTTAATCTGGAGATAGCCATTGAGTAGCCAATGAGGCCTCTACGTGGGCATGGCTTTCTCCTGAGACTTCTGGGAAATCGCACGATATTTCCCTCATGAAGATGAGAAACTATCTTCCCCAGTTGTTGGGAATTAGTCTCAGAGACGATGATCACAAAAAAGACAAGCTGGTAGCATCTGGGGAGCCGGAGGAGAAACCACACGGCTCTGCCCCAATGGACCCAGACCTCTGAAGCTGGGGAGGCCACATGGAGACCCCTGCCAGAGATGAGTTGCTTCTGCCACCACTGGATGCTGTTGATGGACCCTGAGCCCTGGGAGTGAGGAGCCTTGGGGAGACCCCTGGCAGTGCTGGGATTTTGCACCCACTGACCTGTGACTTTGTAAGTTGGAAGGAGACATTATAGACAGGTATTGGGCATGTGGGCTAATATCAGACTTATGACTTTGAACTGGACTGGGTTGGGATGCTTTCTCAGTGTTCCATTCCTTTTGTATATAAACCATTCCCTTATATCTATATGTGTGTCTGTGAAATTTGTTTCTCTAGTTTACCTGGACTAACACACAAATGCCTGTATTAGCCCTCTATAAATGTCCTTTGCCTCTTGGTCCTTTCCTCTATTTCCTTTTTACTTCCCTCTTGTCCCATCATCATGTTTGACCTTCATTTGGATTTAGTAATTCCTCTCTGCCCTTGATTGAGCACCACTAGGCATCCTATGACTTTCCTTCCATTGATTTTAGTTCACTTGTTGTTCCCTTGTGCCTGGGTTGGTCCCCACCCAACTTCCTTTCTCCCACCTCCCCTTCTCCTGTACCCCCCGAAACCATTGGTCCCACTTTTTTCATCTCCAAATTATTTATCCCCCCATCTTATCTAGATAAACATGCAGGTACATTAATAAGTGCAGAAACCAGACAAAGTCAAATGAAACAACAAAGGAAATCAAAATCAACAAAACAATAGCAACAGCAGAAAGCAAGAGCAAAACAATATAACAATAACAGCAAGAGCCACTGACAAAAAAAGATTAACCTACAAATAGTTCAAGGTTTGTTTGTTGGCCATTATGAGGCTTTTCCAGTTGAATCTGATGGGGTGCCGCACTCTGTCTCCCAAGTCTATTTTTGGTATTCCCCAGGAGTTTTGTCACTCTGCTCCCCCTGCTGCTCTGCTGCATGCCCTCAGTGCTTCACCCCAGCATGATGGGGACAGACCATGCACTATTCCTGCACTCTATCTCCAGTGCTGTTCCCT
The DNA here is from genome assembly GCA_004026705.1 of Nesogale talazaci. Taxonomy (NCBI): domain Eukaryota; kingdom Metazoa; phylum Chordata; class Mammalia; order Afrosoricida; family Tenrecidae; genus Nesogale; species Nesogale talazaci. Next base: position 34,096 of record PVJH01020128.1, on the reverse strand, counting down.
GCAACATCATGGTTCAGTGAAGAATGCTGTGCCCTGTGGTGGGGCTAGCCCTACAGTCCTCCCTGTGCATTGTCTGCTCCAAGCAAGAACAGCATCTTCGGGGCTTGGTGGGCCAGGATTTCCTCTCTTCATTCCTTTGTGTTTCTCCTTTGTGCTCTAATCTGACGTGTCTCTTTCCCTAAACTGTAACCCCAGTGCTGTCCTCTGAAGTGCATTCTTCTGAGAGAAGTGGTGGTCAGAGTCCACATAGTTGGGATTAAGGCCGGCCCCACAGACCTCTCTATTGGTTCCCTGGTACATATTGGTAAGTTGTATTCACGTCTTGGCACTTCGGGTTGAAGCCTGGTCTCTCTCTCTCTCTCCCCTCCTGTGGATATATAAACAATTCTTTTGGTGGATTAGTGTAGGGAAGGGTTTATGAAGGGAATTATCTCCGGATCAAAGGGCAGCATGTGACTGCTTATGGAAGAATTTCTTTCCCATTTTGTGGTGGCCAGGGACCCTGTCACAAAACAATGTTCTGATGGCCTGGTGAGGTGGCATTCAAGTGCCTCCAGATGTGGGGGTGGTGCACTCAGTGTCCACCCACGAAGGTGGAACCAGGATACTAGCAAAGTGGAAAGTTTCCAAGTGGGAGGTGTCACCTGTTGATGGGCAGGTGAGGGTGGAGTCTGACCACATCTCGGTCACCAAGAGAGTGTGAGTAAAGGAGAAGATCCCCCCTTCTCACCAGGAGTCACCAGCACATTTCAGAAAGTCAGGCTGCTGTCTCCAACACTGTTTATGAAAGCTCAGTATGGCAGAGCAATTCACACAGCTGTCTCTTATCTGACTGCTTTTGCTTAGCTTCTTCTTCTCCTAGTTGGTATTCAACGCATGTATCTAGCCTTTCCTCTGAACTCGGGTTCGAGGATTATCACCCTATCCTTTTCATTTGGTCTCTCGTGTCTTTGTTGGAGAGCAGGTGTAACCATGCCTCATCAAAGAGAAGTAGTTCCAGTCATCACATTAGGAGTGAGTTAATTGTTTGACCAAAGGCAGCAGGCTAATTTTCCAGTTGATAATTTTGTATGGCCCATGAATGATGTTATAAACATCCAAATCGCCCTTGGCAGCAAAATGGTCCCCACCCCTGTTGTAGAGACCTGGGTCATATGACTGCTTAGTTCATCCTCCAGTTAAAAGTTCTGTGGTCTTTGCTTCTCATGTCATAGTGGGGAAATTATTTCCAAATTAAAGGTCACAAAGATGGCCTCCTGTATATTATAGTTTTAGCTCTCAAATTTTAGATCTTTGATATATTTTAAATTAATTTTTGTATGTGGTGCAATATAAGGGTCTGGTTTTATTCTTTAGTATGTGGATATTCTATTTGGAGACCTTTTTTAAGCGACCTGGTGCACATGGTTGGATGCACATGTCAGATGCTGACAAAAAGGCTATAGGTTTGAATCAATCTGCAGAGCCATGAGTGAAACAGAGCTGTCCGTCTATAGCCTAGGGAAAAAGTGGGGAGCTTCCTATGGAGCCATACCACTCTGTCCTCTAGGATTAGTCTGAGGCAGAATCTATTTGATGACACACTCCAATGAGAACAACTTCCTATTTTCCCAGCACCATTTGTTGAAAAGGTTGTTGTTTCCTCATTGAACTGTTGTAACTCCTCTACCATATATGTGAGAGTTTATTTCTAGATCTTCAGTTTTATCCCATGGGCCTATGCTTCCATTTTTTTTTTCTACCAGTACCTCACTGATAAAGTTAGTTTGACTTTAGGAAGTGTTAGTCTTACTTTTTTCTTCTTTTGCAAGATTGTTTAGACTATTAAGAGTATTTTGAAGATAAGGATAGGATTTTGTATTCCTACACAAGACACCATTGGAATTTTGATAGTGATGGTATTGAATCTAAAGATGACTTTAGTAGTATGGTTATATAAACAGTAGTAAGTCTTTCACTCAATGAACACGGGTGTCTTTACACTCCACTTTCAGCAATATCTTGTAGTCTTTTGCCTCCTTAGCAAAATTTATTAGTATCTTATTCTTTTCAATGTTACTGTATGTAAGTGGACTTTTTGTTCTTTATTTCCTTTTCAGATTGTTTATTGCCAATCTATGGAAGTGTAATTGATTTTTACATTGATTTGGCATCCTGCCACTGTGATAAATTAATTTTATTAGTTCTAACATTTGTGCATGTACATGTGTGACTCTTGTGAGGAGTTTTACAAGTAAGGTAAATATCATCTGGAGATAGACACCATTTTGATTCCACATGAACTCCCTTACAAATGATCAGCATCCTCTTCTAGTTTGTTATGTGTCTGAACACGTTCCAGAGTTCTGAAACAGTCATTTTTAATCACTCTTTCCAGCTCAATGATTGCTTCAGTGGAGGGGTTTATCTTTAGCATTTCCTATGCCAGCATTTGGCATTGAGTTTTATGCATTAAAAAACACAAGATTCAGCAGAATGTCAATAGGATGTATGGCATAAAGAGGTTTTTTGTGTGTATTTTTCACAATATACATTACTTTAAATTTATATGTTATTATTTTAAAATTTTATTGGGGGTTCTTATAGTTCTTATCACAATCCACTCATCCATCCATTGGATCAACAACAAAACAAGTAACAACAGCAAAATGAAATCCAATGAGAAAAATGGAAAAACCTATAAATAGCCTGTTTTTTGACCTTTAGTAGTGTTTTCCAGATAAGTCTGACAATGCCACACTCTTTCCCCAAAGTCTGTTTTTGGTATTTCCCAGGGACTCCATTGTCTTGCTCCCCTTGCTGTTCCGTTGGATGCCCTGAGTGTTTTGCCCCAGTTGATGGGGTCAGATTGGGCACAATTTCCACACTGTTTCTCCAATGCTGTCCTCTGTAGTGCTACAGTTCAGTGAGGAACATTGTGTCTCATGATGGGGCTCGCCCTACGGTCCTTCTCTTTGTATGGTCTGCTCTGAGCAAGAATATCATCCTTGGGGCTATACTTATATCGATACGCTAAATATTAAGATAGCAGATGGGCATTGGGCTTGACTCAAGTACTCCTCCCTCAACACAGACCAGATTTTCACTAATAATCCAGAATTCTGAGATGCTCACCTTCCTAACATGATTGGAGAAAACAAAATGCATAAGCAAATATGGTGAAGAAAGCTAATCAAAAGATATAGCAGCTATTGAAAGTGCCGACTATCAAAATATATAGTGTCTGAAGTCTCAAAGGCTTGATAGTAAACAAGGGGCTATTGAGGTGAGAAGCAGCAAAGCCCACATGAAAGAAGCACACCAGTCTGTGTGCTCATGAGGTGTTGATGGGATCAGATATCAGACATATAAGACCCAGAACAAAATCATAGCAATGTAAATGGGGGAGGGGGGTACGGCACAGAGTGGAGACTCATAGCCCATCTGCAGACATTCCCTTACAGAAGGGTGACAAGGAAGAGACAAGCCAGTCAGGATGCAGTATGGAAGAAACATACAACTTTTCTCTAGTTCTTTAATGCTTCCCTCCACCCTTCACTGTCATGACCTCAATTCTACCTTACAAATTGGACTAGAGCAGAATATGTACACTGCTACATATGAGAGCCCACAACACAGAGAATCCAGGATAGATAAACCTCTCAGGATTAGCAATGAGAGTAGAGATCCCAGGAGACTATGGGGAAGGAAGAGTGACAAAGGGAAAATCTATCATAAGGATGGACATATAACCCTCTCTCAGGGGGCCGAATAACAGAACAATGAATGAAGGGTGACAGAGGATGAGTAAAATATGAAAGGGATAGTCTGTAATTGATCAAGTGTTCACTGGAGAAGGAGTGGGAAAATGAGGAGCTGATAACAAGGGGACAAGTAGAAAGAAAATGCTTTGGAAAATGATGATGGCAGCATGTGCCTGACACAATAGATGAATGTATAGATTGTGATAAAAGATATAAGATCCCCAATAAAAGTATTTAGTAATAATAATAATAACAGGCTAGCTCACTGGTCAATTGTTACCAATTTCTCACCAAGAACATGCTCCTCAACTACTGGTAGCTCCCACTACCAAATCCAAAAGTCTTTTTCCAGCCTGTCACTTGGGACACTATGTGTCGCCTGGCCTGTGCACTCATATAACCGCATCCGAATCTGTTCCTTCTGGCCTTGACTCAAACTCCAAATCTCTTGACTTGCTTAGAATCCTAATGGTGTCTCAAGTTCAACAAGTGTAAAACCAACTCTCCGTTTTCCCAAAGCCTCAAATCCTCTCCCACTGCTCCCTCCTTGTGTGTAAGCGGCACCGCTGTTAATCAGTGTAAGCACCGCAGGATTTGACCTTGAATTCTCCTTTTTAATATCAGACTTCCAAGACATCAACTCCACATCCAAAATAGCTTCCCCATTTTGACTTTTTGTTTCTACAGCTGTCCCCTGAGTTCAAAGTTGCATTGCTTACCAGCCTTTTATAATTATGTCATAGCTGGTCTCCTTAATGCTAATCTATTTTCCATATTCTTTCTATGAGCTACTGCCAAATTAATCTTCTTAATGCATGCTTCTGATTGCATCATACCTCTTTTTGAAAGCTTTCTTTCATATGCCAGGACCAGCCATTTAAAGGCCATTGTCCTTTACTTGACATTCAGAACTGGCCACAATTAATTTAGTTTAATTCTACCTTCATTTATTGCTCTAGATCTTCGCGTCCCAACACAGCACTAGACGGATTCTGTGATTTGGTACCCCTGCTTTCTGACCACTTGCATATCCATCTCTTTTCACCCTGCTAATTCTGACTCAAGTGAGTAAGCAGAACTTCACAGAAGCTTTATGGAAAGATGGGTTGGCTAGCAAATTGGAAGAGGCGTGATTCTTGGTGTTGAGGTAAAAGAATGAAGGTGATTTCAATATTCCAGCAAGGTGAGAAGGGATCCAGTAGTTACAGAAAAAAAAAGGCCTTATGAGTGTCAGTGATGGAAGTAGAAATAAGAGAGTTTGGTGACATTAGAACAGAAACCAAGAGAATGAAGAGTCAAGATGACTCTGAGTGTTTCAGTTAGAAAGGACCACTGGATGGTAAAATCATGAGATTGTATAAGTAGGCACATGAAAGAAAATGAATCTACTTTGGGACAGATTTAGGATGATAGATTGATATCGGGGCATCTATATCCACATATTAGACATGTCAGCCTAGGGGATGGATCCTGGGAGGAATTGGCCTAATAATAAAGATTTGGGATCGTGAGGTTTGTGTTAGTCTGGGTTGACTAGAGAAACAAATACAGGGACACTCTTCTATGTATAAGAGAGAGTTCTAGATAAAAGAGCAATTGTATATTGAGACAAAATCCCAGTCCAGCCCAGAAAAAGTCCATAAATCAAATATTAGCCCATATGTCCAAAGTTGGTCTATAATCCTCTTCATACTCATGCAACACATGCAACGACACCTAATGCAGGAAGACCACAGGCCAGTAGGTAGAAAGGCTTGTGGATCCAGTGGTGGTGGGAACCTCTCAGCACTGGTGTGGGTCTCCACGTGGCTCCTCCAGCTCCGGGGCTTGAGCTCCATCAGTTTGGCTCCATGTGGCTTGTCAACAAGAATATGAGGCTGAGAGCATGTGTGCCTGGCCTCTGGTGAGCTATTTATCTCTGTAGCACCTCCAAATGAGGTCAGCCAGCTGTGACCTATCAGGCTAAACTTCACCCCTCTGCAAGTTGACAGAGTATGTAACTGCCACAAGGGTGGAGTCCCGTTGTCTATGGCCACTTGTGGAGTGAGGGCTGAGCATGCAGTCCAGGGTCAGTGAGCATCTCCTCAGATGCTCTCTCAACCTTCACTCATGGTGATCACATTGAAGGGTTCCATACAGTTTCCGGTGGCTGATTTTACACCAGTTGATGGGCAGGCCCTTTTTCTGAGAGATTTCTTAGTCTTCTCTGAACCTCCATACTTTTGGCTAGCAGTTCAGCATGCTATTTGTACTCGCTAGGGTGCTGACATTTTGGTTTGCCACCTAGCACTTAAGTACTACACTTCCAGGGCGCCATGTATTTTGCTGTAGCACCCACTAAAAACCTCTCCTTCATGGAGTCTTCCTTAGCTCTTTAACTCAAGCATGGTGGACAACCCCAATCTGAACTCACAATCAAGCAAGTTTGAAATCTGCCTTATTTTTCAAGGGGTAGATCTGGTTCCTAATATACTCTCCCCAAGAAATGCCAGTTGCTTATGGCAAAAAGCAAGCTGGCACTCCTGCTACAATTATAGTAATAGTTTATTGAAGGGACAAAGCAATCCAGGAGTAGTACACTAGGGGGAAAGGAAAGTTTTCCAGATACAAGACACAAGACAACTGGCAAGACTTTTTAAATTTCATTTTGCTAATCACAAAATTCATGTCATGTAGCAATGTTTCCTCTGGGTCTTGTGAGGGCCCATAGCTGGAGTGCATGTTCTTCCTCCACACTTGCTGGGAGAGAAACAGGGAGAGGGGCAGGAGAGCACTTACAGACTTCCTGAAGTTTGCTGGCTGTCTGTTTTTTGAAATCCTTCTCAGACTAAGCAGGCACAGCAAAAACAAAGGATGTGACCTGTGCCTTTAGCAGATGTCTCTCCTTATACCAAGCACTGAGTTCTTTTGAGCTCCTTCATCCTTGATGATAAGGTTATATTTGAAATTTCCTTGCAAGTGCTACACAGTAGTGTGCACTAGCTCTAAGGTATACCCCCCATGGAACATGCTATCATTGGTGTGGGCCAGGGGTAGGGAACTTCCTTTTTCTGCTAAGGGCCATTTGGAGAGTCATCACATCCTTTTCGGGCCATATGGGTCCGACATCATTGAACCCATTCCTAATATGATGGCTGAAACTGCTTCTCTTTGGTCAGATGTGTTCTGTTAGTTGATACTGATGATTTTGTGGGCCTTAATTTGGCCCATGGGCTGTACATTCTGCACACTTGATGTAGACGTGTGAAAGACTCTCTGGTTTCCCAATTGAAATGGATCAGGTACGCTTGTTCACTATCAATGGATCACCAGCATCCAAGGACCATAAAGTTATGGCGAATGATCTGCCCTAGCCTTGGTGGTATACTGGTTATGTATTGGTCAGCTGTTCAAAACTGCAAGCTTTTCTGAGGGGGGGATGAGATTTTCCTTTCTCTTAAGGAGTTATACTCTTGATAACTCATGGGGGGGGCATTCTACCCTGTCACATAGGGTGTTACTCAATGGTGTTAACTCAATGGCAGCGAGTTTTTTTTTTTTTTAATTCTTGGCCAAAACACTGAAAGTGATTGAAATTGATATCTGTGCCAGAAATAGTTTACTATTTTCTAACGACACACATGCACACACACAATTGATTTACAAAATATGAAGTCAATATTGACTTCTTATTAACTTTTTTTGTCATAGAGTTTTAAATCTAGGTGTCTGGCTGGTGTGGCTCTGATATGGGCAGCACTGTTAGACAGGCATTGGACCGGCAGCTGCAAGGTCCGTGGTTCTAAGCCACCAGAGCCACCCCTTGGTAGAAAGATGTGACTATTTGACTCCATTAAAATGTACAGTCTCAGAAACTTTCTACAGCGTCATTCTGAGCTGGAATCACGTCAATGGTAGTGGATTCTTATACTCATACACATGTATGCATACATAAGCACACTATCATGATGGATAAATACTGAAGTTCAGGCCCGGAAATTTGCATTTAAAAAGTCATACTAGTAAAGGTTAGGGAACACTGATCAAGGCATCAAATGCTGGGACCACCTTCTAATTCAGTTAGGCAGCAGGCTGCTCACAGGAGCTCAGGGGCCAGCTTCCGCATTTATAGTTCCTGTGAGCTGTTTTTATTTTATTTTTTTTCTAGCCTCCCAAAATGAACTTCTGAGATACTCAAAACCCAAAGTCTAGGGCAAAGTTTAATTGCTAGTGATGCAATTGTCACCCTTGACCTTTTAGATGCAATAAAATGCAACCTAGACATACGGTGTGAACACAGTTCTATTGTGGCTGACACTAAAGCACAAGGCCACACTCCAGTCTTTGCCGCTTTTCCGTGGGGATGATTCAGTCTTGCCCTGCTATGCTCAGAAGGTAAGGCCACCAAGAGTCATCAGAATTCACAGAAAGAGTAGAAACACTAGTGGCCCAGCAGGGAAGGTCTTGGCTGTTCACTAAAAGGCTGCTGGTTTGAGCCCACCTCGGCCCTCTATGGAAGGAAGACCTGGTGAGTTGCTTCCAGAAAGACCACTGTCATTGACTCAGTGTTCACTGGTGCCCAGTGACCCTCTCAGAAGGCTTAGAACTGCCCTGAGTTTCCAAGCCTGTGACTCTTCCCAAGAGTGGGAAGCGCTCTCTTCTCTCTCTCTCTCTCTCTTTTTCTCTCTCTCCCTCTCCCTCTCTCTCTCCCCTGAGGAGATGCTCACCTTCCAGGCCAAAGGCCAGTGCAGCACAACATACCACCAGGGCTCTCTATAAAGGTTAAAACCTATCTGACCTTCTGGGGTGCTTCTCCCCTGTTATGGGGTGTCAGTTTGAAGGCAATCAAGCTCACAGCACCTACCAACAGCAATACTAGAAATCTAGGACTCTTCTTCCTTGAAACAAGTCACTACCTTTATTGGCCCAAACATTTGACAGGGTGAGTCTCCAGGAGACATCACTGGAATGTGGAATGCCACAATCATCCCTTATACTTCTTGCACATGCTTCAAAATCCACCCCCACCCCCCCAACACACACACATACACACAAGTCCACCAATAAATATTCAAGTTCTGACAGACCATGCATGTTTTATTTTGATTTTGAGAGTGTCTGCACCCAGGGCAAAAGAAAACAGGTTTGACTTAGAATGATGACTAACGCCCCAAAGCCTTGACCCTGGTAAGCCTTGCCACTTTCTCTGTGGAGGATGCCTGGCCAATAGAAGCATCAGCAAAGTTGCTGCTGGGAATACCCATGACAGCAGGGTTTCCCACCTCCCCACCTATCTCTTCCTAAATTTGTTCATCCCTCAGGGCTGCCTCGTCTGCTGAGCTTTTTAACCCCTGGTGCATTCCATCCCTGTCTAGGAGGTGCAGCTATTCTTATCACTGTTCAAATGATAGGACCGCTCTGAGATTATGTAACAAAACCCAGGATAAACAGCAGCAAGGTGACAACGTCAAACCCACATTGAAGTTTTCTGCCTCTGAAGTCCATGCTTTTTCCAACACCCTATAGTACCGCCCAAGGGAAGCAGCATGCCTGTGCTTAGTGGCAGGGATGCAGTCACTATCGATGGAAACCAGCACCTCTGGTCATTAGCGACAAGTTGCTGAATGAGCAATTGCAGCTGTAGAAACGGTTCCTTGGTCATCCCTCTCCAGGGGCTTCCAGGGCACGTGCCTCCGCAGAGCTGTGCCTCTGCCTTGGGCCTTGCTCGCCGCTGGGGTGAGTGGGGACGGATTTGGTCACGGTCCTAGTATAGAAGGACTCAGAGAAGTGGCAGTACTGATCACTCTAACTGCTGAGTGAACGTTGACGTGCCCTCCACTGTTAACAGGGAGGTGACAAAAATCTTCAGTGCCAAAATGTGCACCCGTGTACACGTAGGCAGACTGTTGGAAAATGGGGTAGTCTTATGCTGAGTGGAATCTGTCAGTCACCAAGGACGAACCTTGTCAGAAATCACTTCTAGAAGAAGTGAAAATAGAAAAGCTCACACGAAGAAAGAAGCACCATTTGAGGATGAAGAGAGATGGAAGAGGGACAGAGGGAAAATGACTAATGAGAGCATGGACACATGTTGACTTGGGTGAAGGAAAGAGGCAGTGAGAGGAGTATAACCAGACTAAAGCCAAGGAAGACACAGGGAGGTGGAAAGGGAAAATGGTGAGTACTATTATCCATGTGTGTCAGTCCGGGTAGACTAGAGGAACAAGTTTATAGATACGCATATGGGTATAAGGGAATGGTTTATATACAAAAAGAATGGAACACTGAGAAAGCATCCCAACCCAGTCCAGTTCAAAGTCATAAGTCCGATATTAGCCCATATGCCCAATACCAGTCTATAATGTCCCCTTCCGACTCACGAAGTCGCAGGTCAGTGGGTGCAGAATCCCAGCACTGGCAGGAGTCTTCCCATGGCTCCTTGATTTCAGGGCTCAGGGTCCATCAACAGCATCCAGTGGTGACAGAAGCAGCTCATCGCTGGCTGGGTTCCCCATGTGGCCCCTGCAGCTTCAGAGGTCTGGCTCCATCAGGGCAAAGCCATGTAGCTTCTCCTCCAGCTCCTCAGACGCTGCCATCTTGTTTGTTTGTGATTCATCGTCTCTGAGATTAACTCCCAACAACCAGAGAGATAGCTTCTTATCTTCACCAGGGAAATATCGTGCGATTTCCCAGAAGTCTCAGGAGAAAAGCATGCCACAGAGGCCTCATTCGCTACTCAATGGCTATCTCCAGATGAACAGGTTAGACTCCCCCCCTACATCTCAATCATGAAATTAACATAAGTACATAACCGCCACAACATGCAACCCTTCACAAATAATAATTACAAAAAATTATTTATGAGTGCTTACCTAGATAGATGCAAGAGGAACAGGTGTATGGGGGTAAGCGATATGTGTTTATCTATAATATAACTTAAAAAACAATATACATAAATACTTATGTCTGCATATGCATTTGTATGTGTTAGAAATACGTTCAACTACAGAGGACCCGCTGAAAGGACAAAGTGATCTGTGTTGGAAGAAGTCTGGTCTGAGCGCTCCTTAGAAGCAAGGCTGGCAATACTGTAGCTGACAGATTTTGAACAAGTGAGGAGAGATCAGGAGAAGGACAGTGTGCTTAGGCAAGTGGAGGGGCAGCCAAAGCTGGAGTGACACAGGTGCTGTGACAATAAGCTGGAGTGTGGAAATACTTGTGAGGATGGTGCAGGACAGGCAGGGTTCCCTTCTACAGTACAGAAGGTAGAATGGACTTGATGATACCTAACACAAAGGCAAAGTTGTCTTAGCCATCATGAAATTCCTTGTGGAGTGAATCACTGGGCTTGGGAACTTGGGATCACAGGACTTGGGATCACAGGCCACCTGACATGACATAATCCATAAAGAGCATGTTCCACATCAACAGAGACCCCTTCAACTTGTGTGAGTCACGACGAGGCTAAGCCAAGCTTCCGAGAGGATGTCGGAATACAAGTGTGGGTCTCGGTCTGGCCAGAACAGGGAAGGAAACCAGAAATGCAGGGAAATAATGAGTCCACAGGTCAAAGGAGCCATGCAAACCACGGCATCCTCTAGCCTAACACCAGAGGAAGTGGAGGTGTTTGGCTACCACCACTGTCTGCTTGAACTGGGGTCACAATTCCAGTCTTGGGCAGAGTAGGCAAAATATATTGAACAAGATTTAGAATAAGAAAAGGTGAGAGCTGCTGGTCTGAGAGGGATCACTGGATTCCCTGTTAGCCTTTGTTATGTTAGCCTTTATCCTTTTTTTTTTTTTCAAATCCGGGGCTTCACCTGACTCTGGGAATGACCTTTCAGCCCAGCACCAAGTGGGTTTCATAGGGGGAACAATGCTATCTGTGAGGCAGGTGCTCCCTGGATCAGTCCTCCATGAGAGACCCGCAGGGTGGCTGTTGTCCTAAGAGTGCAGTTCAGAGGGCAGGACGGGGCAAGAGAGAGAATGAATGGAAAGAGGAGCTCAGGGGATGGCAGCTTGTGGCATGAAATAAACTATGTGTAAATTATGAGTTTGAAATGAAATATGCTCGGTATACTTTTGTACCCAAATCACAATAAAATATGTAAGAGGGGGCAGGCAGTAAGTCACCTAGACAGAGTCCCAAGCAGAGGTGTCCTTGAGGCGCCCTGATGAAGATCAAGTCGGTGGAGGTGCCAGGGGTGTGCCTGATGCAACGTGGGCCACCTTGCCTGAACCAGGAGCAGACGGCCTCCCCGCAGCACTCACAGGCCTGGGCTAAGAGACTGCTGATGCGGCGAGCTGGCTGAACGCTGCCGGGGAAGCTGCTCATCCAAATCAGCCAGCAGCTCGTGGTTTTAATGGATCTGGCACGGTGCTCAGAACTACACAGTGGGGAGAAGGCCAACTGGGGTTATACGTGATTCAAATAAAACTATGGATAAATTAATGTTGTCGCTATGCAAACATTTGTCCAGACTAAAGAATTATAGTGTTGGCATGAATAATGCATTAAAATGGGGGAGAAAAGCTGAGATGTGTTCCCAGGGGATACAGGCAACTGATGACACCGTTTAACTCTCTAGAAGAATCAGCGCTCTTTTTCCAAGTGACCTTGTAGCTTAAACTCTGATTGGAAGCCCAGCGAGGAAGAAGTCATAAGGAACCAGAATATGGCAGCATGGTCAACAGAAGCATTTCAAACTGGAGGCCCTAGTGTCAGACACAGAATGACACACAGAAGAAGGGGCCACAAACATTACCAGGAAGCAAAGGGTGTCAAGGTAAGATAATTGGTTCATGGGAAGAATATGTCGAGATGCACAAATGCTGTTATGCTGTTATGACTGTAATCATTTATTATTGAATGATGTCATTCATCTAAGCAGACACTCACTCCCCTCTGACCCCTCTTCTCTCCACCAAGTGGCCAGTCTTAACATTTCAAAGGACTTCAAGCTGAAGATGATCTTATCTCTAATTGACCATCAATTCTCTGCATTTCTGTTTTTCATGGATCTTTGGTCAAAGTGATTAAGCATGCAGTTGTGAACCAAAAGGTTGACAGTTCAAACCCACCAGCCACTCCATAGGAGAAACACGTGGCAGTCTGTTTCCATCAAAGTTACAGCAGTGGAGATCTGATGAGGTCGTTATCCTCTGTCCTCCAGGGTCACCAGCAGTCAGAGTTAACTCAGTGGCAATGGATAAGGAAAAGATGGTGTACCTCACATGCATCTGACTTCCAACTATAAGATTGGCATGCTCATCTATCCAAAGGTGCTGTGGAAGAAAGACCTGGAGAGTCTTTTTTTTTTTTTAGTTTTTTTTTTTTAGGAATCACTGCCCTCTGGTGGTGGGAGCAGGAGGCCCAGCCTTTGCTCCTGTGAGTTGGAATTGAACCTCCATCCCAGTGGGCCGCAGTCCAGCACACAACCACCATGCCACCGGGGCTCAGACAAGACCTGGAGATTCTTTTCTCAGGGTTACAGCCTTTCAAAACTCCACAAAATGGTTCTACTCTGACACATGTAGTTGGAAGTGAATCCATAGGGACCAGCAACAGGCAAGAGCAAAGGATAAAATCTAAAACTCCCAAGCCGAAGGCAGCCAGAGGGAAAACATGGGAGTTCTAGTGAGGTCATGTTCACCTGGCAGACCCGTCTTCCTTTTCTCCCCGCCTTCTCCTCACTTCCTCCACTCTTTCCCACTCCCCACTTGTCCATTTGCTGGCTTCTTGTCTGTTTTGTGGCTTCCTGGTCCCTGTAGCACAACATGGAGAGAAGCAAACAGTAGATCTCTTTTCCACATTAGAGCCAAAAGGGTCAGTATGAACTGCTCCTGCCTTAGGGAGAGGGGTCCTGGGAAGGAGGGGATCCTCCAGGCTGCCTCAGATCCAAAGTCCCAAGATCATGGCTCAATTTAAGGAATCACAGGCAAAGTTGTCCTGGATCAGAGTCTGGTTCTCTCCTGCTAGAGGCGTCCTGTGGTCTCACTGTTACTACTCTGCTGCTGGCCTAAAGCCATTCTCAAAGACACAGCAGGGATGCCGCTGTAAACCACCATGGAAGCAACCAGCCTGTGCTCTGCCCTGAGCTCTCTTTCCTGGAGGCTGCTTGCATGTGGAGCCCTTACCTAGACCTTCAGCCTGGGGGAATGTCTCTGGTTCCCTCTGTAACTGTCTGACTTCCTGAAGAAGAATGAAGAAGAATGAAACTGGGAGCTAGGGGGTAACAGAAAGAACTACAGGGTCCTCACGCATCACCAACACTTGGAATCTTGAGTGTGATAAGACGTTTCAGACCAGCACCTTTACTTAGCTTGCTTCTTCAGCCTGGAGTTTCAGAAAACATGTGAGATGATCTGGGGATTTCAATAAGGGTTGATTCCTTAAAAGGAGGATAATCTGTACCTGAATGTTTAAAGGCCATGGTTTCCAGTCTGATGTAGGCGGTGGGGGTGGAAGGGAAGTAGGTGGGGTGTCAACATGGGTGAGGGAAACTGTATGAGCACAAGAGAAGGCTGTAAATGAGAAGGCATCTATCTCACCGCTGGTGCATTGGAAGATTGCCCTTCTCCTGGCTTCCGCTTCGCTCTGAGGCTGAGGCAGCGAGTCCATCAGGTGGAGGGCTCTTAGAAAACACTGTTGTTCTTCAACAAGGAGAAGACACACTCGTTCAGGGCTGTGTTGCCGAGTTCCACTTCGACTGGGAACCTTTTGGATGTTTCTATGGGCTGCTAGAATGGCTTTCCTTTGGTAGCAGGATGCATGCTCTGTTCTTGCAGGGGAGGACATGTGTGGCAGCCACATCCTTTGTTCACTTCCTCTCAGCTGCTCCACGTCTCCCACGGCCTCAAGTGGCAGACGGGCTGGGCCCTCACTGACGTGTCTGAGTGTAGGTGGAGCAGTAGAAACGGTGGGGACTAGAACAGATGGGAGTTCGAATCCTGGCTTGCCAGCCCTCTAGGTGTGTGACCACAATCAGTTTTCCTTCACCTCCTCGGTCAGAGGAGGGAGGACCCCTGCAGCTCTGGGACCTAGCCCAGGTTGGAGGAAACAATCTAAGGAAGGGGTGAACAGATCTCATTAAGCGTCTCTTGTTGCTAGCCAGCAACACGCCTTCCAACTCATGAGAATGCCATGCAAGCGAGGATAAGATGCTACCTGGCTCGGGCCACCTTCCTCAGAACCGTTTTGTATTGGAGAAACAGTGAGGAGAACTTGTGATTCTGCAGGGTTTTATTGACTGGTGTGTTTGTTTTTAAGAAATACATGGCTATGCCTTATTTCCTGCTGTGTTTTAGTCTACAGAGGCTGCTGACATCCGTCCATCTTGGGTGATCCTGCGGGTGCTTGGAATAGTGGGAACATGGCTTTCACCATCAGGCAGTCAGAAAGCCAACCACCCAGCATGACAAACCAGCAGATATGGTGGAGGACAAGGTCTCTTCTTTCCATATTTTCACTTGATGGGCTTCTCCCAACACCCAGTTTCAATGTAAGAGGGGCCTCCAGGGCATTTGTGGAAAACTCCTATGATCTTCCAACTGCAGCCAGGCTGTTATCTTTAGCTGAAGGGAAAACTGCAATGCGAGACCCGGAAGGCACCGGATCAGTTACACAGCACAATTTCCACGCTTTACAGAATAAAAACCGAGGGTCAGAGAGAAGCAGTCGCTTGCACATACGAACACCCAGCAGGCATTTGCTGAGCATTTGCTAGATGCTTGGCACTGAGCATTTAATCATTATTCTTACCTGCATTTTACAAATGAGAAACCTGAGGCATAAGGATGATAAATACCATGATGAAATCACATGTCTAGGAAACAGAGAGGTCAGATTTGAGCAATTAATCTGCACTATTTTGAACATCCCCCTCAGAGAACTCTGGGCACTGGGCTGCTAACTGCCAGACCAGCAGCTCGGTGGGAACAAGACAAGATGGTTTGCTCCCGTCAAGGTTCATAGCCTTGGAAACCCGAATGAGTTGTCCCCCACTGTCATTACAGCTTCTCTAGGAGTCAGGATGCACTCAGCAGCAGGGGCTGTCCCGCTCTAGACTCTGCACATCTTCAGGGGAGATGACTACACTAGGCTCTTCCAATCCAGCCCTTCTCTGCTCAAAGATGCCCTTTGGACACTAACACAATCTGCCTGAAAGACAATCTGCATTCTTTGAGTTCCAGAATGATCCTTAGGTAAACTCCTGGGAATAGCACCAACAGAAAAACCATCCATGAACCCCGTGGAGAGTCTTAAGATTATATGACAGGTGATTTTTCCACCGATACACAGGAGACCTCAATTGGAGACAGGATAAGCGTTAGGGATAAGCAGGGGCAGTGCAAGTGGAGGCGCAATGCTCAGAGAACCGTGATCTTGGGTGCTCTATGCCAGGCAGAACTTTCACTCCTAGGAGACACTGCCAACAGAAATGACAATGGCACACTGGGGAACAGTGAGGGGAAACACCCAGTGTGATACGCAGGGCCTGCTCTTCTCATGTCACCACAGCTGGTGGAATAATGTGTGTGCAAGTGTAGTGACTGTCAGAGCTAACACACAGACCGAGTGTTTGACCAAAAAGGACAGTTGTATAAATTCACACATCAAGGGCTTGTTTACTTTTTACTATTTTTTAAAAATTTTGGGGAACTTGTTTACCATTTATTGTGAAGCATAATTATGTGCAAAGTCATGTCCAGTTGGGTGCCTTCATTGTAAATTGTAGGTATTGTATAAAAATAATAATCAAGTTTAGGGGTTAGCTCTGAAATAACAGTGAAGTACTCACTTGGGCCTGCTACATGCATTTAATAATATTCTCTACATTGCTAATAATAGCTTCCAGCACATAGTAAGGTAGAACATTATTGGTTGTATGTATGGCTTATTGCTACATACCGCGATGGCTACAATTGTTCCAGAAGACACCCATGCAACAAATATATGACCGGAGTTAATAATGTAGAGTATTCAAGGCTCTGTTATAATATTGCTTTGCTAGGCACTGACTCCTTGGTACTTACTGTACCCAATTTTCAAACCTCTTTTATGGTACATGCATATTCAATTCAAAGGGACGTTACAGGGAGAAATAAATTTTATATCTGTATAATTCTACAGACCAGAACTCATTTGTCTCTATTCCTTTGTCTGTTGATTCAGGTAGAGGGTCAGTTTAGTGGATGTATTAGTTACTTAGAGCTGCTGTAACAGAAATAGCACAAGTGGACAGACATGTGTTTTATTCCAGCTTCAGAGGCTAAAATTTTACATCAGAGTCTCAGCTACGCTGATTCCTTTGCATTGAGGCTGATTCATCATACAGGACCACGTAAAACTGTCTCTGTGTGGGTCTGAGACACTAGCTGAGTAGAAAGCCTTGTTTTCCTCCGTATGGTGACTGGTGATCTTGAGAACCATGGACCTTGTGGATCGCAGCCCACGTGGTAACCACGACTCCACCTATGGCACCTAGCTTCTTGTCCCATCATATCTAGCTTCTTAGAGTCATTTGTGTTTTCTGGAATCAAAATGACGTCCCAGTGTGTATATGGAAAAATTGCTCAGAATAAACCTTGTGTCAGGCTGAGCCCTGGTGGCCTACTGGTTGTGTGCGGGACTGAGGCCCACAGGGTTGACAATTCAAATCCAACAGCAGCTCTCCAGGAGCAAGACTGGGGTTCCTACTCCCACCAGGGCAGTGATGCCACAAAAAGCAAGCAAGCAAACAAACAAAAACTTTGTGTCAAATTTGGTGAGACTTTATTATTGCTGTATTTACAGTGGCTTGGGCCTAGTCAACAGTGCCTAGGAAGGTAGGTTTGGTGGCCAACTTTCAAAGACCACAGCCTTGAAAACCCTATAGCTCTTACTTATACAGGGACCTCCATAAGTTGGAGTTCATTTATTTATTTGCTTGTTTGTCTGTTTGTTTATGGCAACAGCAGCTCAAAGGGGTTCCAAAAGAGGCAGTTCATTGCAAAAGAGTATAAAAATTGTAGCAGAGTGTTTTTTCCTCTGTGGAGTCAATATTCTTTGCTAGAGCTATCCTTCAAAGACATCAATTCTTCTTTGGTCTTCCTAATTCAATGCACAACATTGGCATGCCTATGGCTTGGGTCAGGTGCAGCTTCCTCTTCAAAGTGACACACTTGCTTTGCAAAACTTCAAAGTGCTTGTGCAGCAGAGTTGCCCAAGGCAGCGTGTCATATGAGCTCTTGACTGCTGCTCCCATGACCCAAGGGAGACAAAATCCTTAACAACATTCAACCTTTTCTCCATCATCTTGATGTGACTAAATAGCCCAGTTGTGAGGATTTGGGTTTTCTTTATATTGAGCTGTCATCTATACTGAAGGCTGCAATCCCTGATCTTCCTTAGAAAGTGCTCCAAGTCCCTCCCACGTTCACTAAGCAAGGTTGTGTCATCTATGCATTGCAGGTTGTTAATAAGCCTTCCTCTAATCGTGACGCTGAATTCTTCTTCATAATCCAACTTCTCTGATCATTTGCTCAGCATACACAATGAAAAAATATAGTGAGAGGACACAATCCTGACACATGCTGTGGTAGTTAGAGGATTTTATGTCAAGCACACACTCCTGGCTAGAGGTGGACCAAACCTGTCAATCAAGTGGTAGCTTGATGACACCTCCTTGGGACTGTGACCTTTTGTATAAGACTGAAGGACTCTGGGACCTGCTCTCTCTGCCTCTTTGCCTTCCTTCTCTCTGGACTTCCCTGCGACTCTGTGTCTGCTCCAGGAGTGGCCCCTGTGGCCTACCGCACCCTGGGAGCTGCCAGCACCTCTTGTATCCACCAACTTTGAATCCATGTAACTTGGCAGCCACTAGCCTGTGACCTTCCTGTTTCTCAGTTCACATTCTGCAAGGGTGGGCCACCATTCTGCGTCATCCACATGCAACACATGAGATTGAAGAGGGGCTTAGAGACTAACACAGGCCTTATGGATTTGAGTTGGACTGGGTTGGGATGTCTGGTTGATATGTAAGTACTTCGTGATATAACTCTTATTATACATACATGAGTGTAACTGGGTTTTTATTTTTTACACAACTTGACCTACCAAGCCCATGATTCCTAATTTTATACCATTCAGTGTTCTGTTGACACAAGTGCCTCTTGATCTGTGTACATGTTCCTCGGGAACACAGTTGAAGATATGCTGAGTGTGTTCTTCCTTCTTGGTTGAATATTGCTGGGTCTTTGCACATTTTGTCAGAGTATGTTACTCTGTCTTCTCAACTTGCCCTTTGGGATGCTCTGTTCAGCTCTTTGACATCATGTCATACATTTGCTGTAGATAAGCTAGAATTAACAGGAGGTTTCAGAGTCTCCTCTGACATCCCCTTTGATCTTGGGACACTAATCTGTCACACAGCAGTTCCCACATGACAAATGCAACGAAAGCTACACCGATAAAAGGGATTTGAGAGAGACCCCACAGGTGTCCTCTTGGACTGTCAACCACAGCTCTGCAGTAGACCCTCTACTAGCGGCGGCATGGAGAAAGATGAGGCGCTGCTCTGTTCCATTGGGGTTGACAGTCTCAGGGAGCAGAGGGGCAGTTCTGCTCTGATCCAGATGGTCGCTAAGAACTGGAATCCACTCGATGACACTAGAGGATTGTTTGGTTGAATTGAATGATGTCCACTCTCAGAGTTAGTTTTCCTTCACGACCTTCACTGAATCCACCCGGTATTATCAGGGACTACTATTTGTACATGAAGCATTGGAGACATTTTGCCATAGGGTTGAAATGCACACAGTTGCTGGATGGCTCTAATCAGTTTGACTATATTAGGAAAGATGTTCCCCAGAATTCCCTTCGGTCTTAGTTGCTAAGGCTTCCATACAAAGGACACACAGCAGGCAGTTTGAAAGACAGGGCATGCATCATCTCATGTTTCTGGGGACTAGATGTTCATATCAGTGTTTGGGGTCATGATGAATCCATCTGAGGTCTCTGAGAGAGAGACTTCTCTCAGAGAGAGAAATGGTTCCAGGTCTCTCTCCTAGTTTCTGGTGGCTGCTGGCCACTTCTGGTATTCCTTTGCTTGTCAATGGTCTTCTTGTAAAAGGAGAAAACAGATGTGGACAGACATGGGGAGGTCACCTGTGAGGACTGGTCAACAAGCAAAGGCGCATCAAAGATGCTCACAGAGTTTAAGGTTTGGACCCCTGATGCACTGGTATGATTGAACTAATCACATTATCAAAGAAAGATCTGATTTCCCTAAACAAGGTCACATTCCACTTTGGCAGGTGCAGGGCATGAACACATCTCTTTAGGGGATCAATGAGTTAGAACTGACCCTCTGGATGCTCCGTGCATGCACATTAAGGAACAGAAGGGAAGCAGTGACCATATTTTCCTCTGAAGCTTTTGTAGGCTGAGATGGTGGCAAAGACTTAGCAGGACCAGGGGTCTCCAGACTGTCCCTCCAGACTGCTCTGGTCCCTTCAAGGTCTAGCTCTCATTTTTGACTGTCTGTTTAGCTGACTGGCAGCCACTGCCACCCCTGGGGTTGTGATTCACACTGGTAGTATGCTGCTTTCTTTCTCCCATGCCAGGGTGCTTCTCCATGGCCAGTGTAACCCTGGTTTCAGGCCCCCACTGGGTGCTCCAGAAGGACTAGTGGTACTATCACTCCCATACCTGATTACTGCTCTCCTATCTCCTCCCACAGGGTGTCTAGATAAGCCTCGTCCGATCACCCTCAATTTTCACTGCACAGTTTTCTGGGCTCAGTCTTTACTTCCGTGGATTCTCTGGGTGGGTTCAAACTACCAACTTCTCAGTTACCAGCCAAACAGAGGATCCTTGTGCCACACCAGGTCTCCTTGAAGAACGCAGACAGCTGCTTTGTTACACCCCAGACCCCCAGGAAATCTGCCTTGGCTTATTGTCTTCATTCTGTTTCCCCCTGTGCCTGCCCATGGAAGGGAGGGGGTAAGGATGCTACCTCCTCCAGCCAGAGACAGAACACTCTTGACTCCTACCCTCAAACACTCCCCCAGAAAGAGTGGGGAAATGGTTGACTTGTAGTGATGAAACTCTAACTGAAACACTGGAATGAAAAAAAAATGTCATTGGCAATGGAGGTCCAAACCAGACACACACAAATCCATCTCACTGCCATCGATTTGATGCACTCAACATGACCCTGTAGGACAGGGCAGAGCTGGCCCTGTGAGTTGGAGACTTTCACTCTTTTGGGGAGTAGACAGCCTAGTCTTTCTCCTGTGGAGAGGCTGCTGGTGGTTTCAAACAGTTGACTTTGCAGTTAACACCCAACTAGGGACCCTTATGCTGTCAGGGATCCTGAAGGTCTTCAACGTGCAAAGCTTCAAGCACAGGTAACACCTAAATTTTGTCACCGAGTGCACTGTATTGGGTTATGTTATAATTGTAATGTTATGTTATGGCATGTTATGCTATGTTACTCTTACTATTATGACTGTAAGCTCATGGCAGACAAGCACTATGTGTGAGTGCTTGTGGCGGTCATGTGCTTTTGTTAATTTCATGATTGAGATGTAGGGGTGGAGTCTAGAGATAGGCATTAATCTGGAGATAGACATTGAGTAGCCAATGAGGCCTCTGTCTGGGCATGGCTTTCTCCTGAGACTTCTGGGAAATCTCGTGATATTTCCCTGGTGGAGATGAGAAGATACCTCCCCAGTTTTGGGAAGTTAGTCTCAGAGACAATGAACTGCGGACAAGACAAGATGGCAGTATCCGAGGATTTGGAGGAGCTGGAGGAGAAACCACATGGCCTTACCCTGATGGAACCAGACCTCTAAGCTAGAGAAGCCATGGGGAGGCCCCTGCTGGTGCTGGGATTCTGCACCCACTGGCCTTTGACTTTGAGAGTCAGAAGGAGACTTTATAGACTTATATCGGACATATGGGCTAATATCGGACTTATGACTTTGAACTTGACTGGGCTGGGATGCTTTCTCAATGTTCCCATTCCCTTGTATATAAATGTTTTCTTTATATCCCTATGTATGTCTATGAAATTTGTTTCTCTAGTCTACCCGGACTAACACAGTGCTTTTTCCATGTCCAGGATTCAGCTTTGAGCCAGATCCAGTTGATCTCTCTAGTGAGTGGCTTGAAAACTGTAACTAGAGGAACAAAAGGTCTGGAGGAATTCAATATGCCTGCCCAGAACACGAAGGAAGATCATTGAATACCTCCGTTACGAAGAGTACAAGAGAGTAATTGAGACAATAGCACAAGTGGTTCCTTCCCATGAAAGTTCAGGAAGAACTTCTTGACACAGAAACTGTGGTCCTTGGGAGTTGAAACCATGCAGAGGATGGCCTCCTCTCCCATTCTTCAAGGCTCCGGGAGTCTGTCCTACAGAGACTGTAGGCCAATGGGTTGCTCTTGGCAAATGAAAATGTCTTTCCTCACTTGTTACAATCCAGAGCTTTTGTCTTTTGTGGTGATAGCTAGCCTGGACAGCTTTTTCCCTAGGCTTCAAAATATTACACAGTAGATATTCATTTTCATGGTTGACATGGATTTCTAGAAAAAAGAGGAATTGTAGAGACTGAACATTGACAAGTTCAAGGACTGTCCAGAGCAAGAGACAGGGAGCAACCTGAGAGCCTGTCCATTGTCCAGTTCTTGTTTCCCCTGAGTCTTGGCCCTTCAAAGACCCTGTGAGTTTTATAAACCATTCAGACAAAGAGAACTTGTTTTGTTCTGAAGAAAAATAGCAACGCCAATGAAAGCAAACCAGCAATCCTTTTGCCTGGCCTGCAAAGCCCTGGGAAATCCAAGGGCTCCTGGCTGTGTCTTGAAATAACGGATCTTTTGAGGAAAGCATGCTCATCAGCCCAGATTTGCCTCCCTCCATTCATTCCTCCGTTGCTAAGTGACAACAGAAGATTAGCTGACCAAAGGTGAGTGGAAATTTCTACCCTGTGTTTTGTTTTGTAGCGATGGAAAATAGTTTAGGGTATTTGAAGTGGGTGGTGGAGAAGCAATGCAAAATAAGGCTCTTATCTGCTTTTGGCATCTGAATCGCTGCTACACATCCAAAGACCAAAAGGCAATCAAGAGTTTCTGAGGTCTTGCCAGGCCCTCAGCCTGGGCTACTCTATTGTTCTTGGTGTGAGGAGGGAGCCTGTGGGGCGGGGGTGGGGGTGGGGGTTACAAGGACTCAGTGCTTAGGGGCCCACACAGCAGCTCTCTGGGAGAAGAGACCAGGTGATTTGATCCCTCCCATCCAGGTTACAGTTGAGACCACCTTGTGGGGGCAATGCTCCTCTGACAGAAGGGGCTCCCTATGAGGCACCATCAACTCTATGAAGCAACACAACCATCTAATTGCACGACAAACCACCTGCACTTAGTTATTGGTCAAGGTCACTGCAGGCTAACCCTCAGCTCCCTCCTCCAGACAACTGAGGAAAGGGATAGCCTTCATCTCCAGGATTACTGTGGGTCAGGGTCTAGTATGAGAAAGTCTTAACAGGGTGTGTTCGTCTGGGTTGACTTGAGAAACCAATCTAGAGACACTCGTGTGTGCAAGAGCGATTGTGCATTAAGAAAACATCTCAGCTGGGTCCAGATCAAGTCCATAAGTCCCATATGAGCCCGTATGTTGATACTAGTCCCTAAATCCCTCTTTAGACTCATGCAGCCATGCAACGATGCTGAATGCAGGAAGATCACGGGCCAGTATGGATCCAATAGCGGTGGAAGCATCTCATCCCTGACGTGGGTCTCCACATGACTCTTCCAGCTCCAGGGCTCTGGCTCTGTCAAAGTGGCTCCATCAGGCTTGTCATCAGCAACGTCTCGCAGCAAGTGTGTGTCCCACCTCCTGGGAGGAAGACAGGAGTTCCCAGAATCCTCCGGAGAAGGCCAGGCCCACACAGTGACCTCATTGGCTGTGACCTGATTGACAGGCTAGACTTTACCCCTTCACAAATGGAAAGATGATGTAACTGCCACACATGGTGTCAGGCCATAGGAAATACCTAGTGAATATTGGGTGTTATCTGTCTTGACAGCACAGCCAGATAACTCCTTCGAAGCAAGGATGCTGTTTGTCTCCTGTGCTTGGAACATGTGATCATGAGGGACTGATCCCTGGAAAAGGATACCATGCTGGGTTCACAGTGAAGAAGAGAAAGACCCTCAATCTGATGGTTAGACCAAGAGACCCAAACATCACGTAGTGGCGAGGATGAGCCGGGAACAGCAAGAGATCCACTCTATTACACATAGGCTCGCTATCATGGGGACTGAATGGATGGCACATAAAAACACCAGTGTTGTCATTAGCCTCCTCTCCACCATTATTGCCAGGTATCATATTCTGTCCATGGCTTCAGAGTATTATTATTATTACAATGAGAAAAATGCAAGTATGATCCTTTTCATGACAGTATGCAGTGATGATGTCATCCGGAGGGAGGACAACTGAATAATGAACATGGAACGCATCTGAAAGCTTTCCCGAGCCTCGTGTCAGTGGTCTGTTCTTTCCGAGAGCAGGGTGATAGCTGCAGTAGCAGACAGGGTTAGAATAGCCCCACGCAGTGGTGGATAGACATATTGCATGCTCCATTGTACAAAATTAACTTGGGAACATCTTTTCCCTGTACCTTTGAAGTGTCTCATTAATTCACACATGGTGACCAGCTGGTGCTACTGGTGGAATCTCCAAAAAAATCTCTCCATGCCATGAGTTCGCAGTGACCTGAGACTATTACTTTATGGGAGTAGAAAGCCTCATCTTTTGCCTGATGAGCAGCTAATGGTTTTGAACTGCTCACCTTGTGGCTCACAGCTATGTGATGAACATAAAAGTGTTCACGGAGCCAATGGACTGGAGATTCATTTTAATCTCATTCAGTTTAATTTAAGGTAAATTCAACAACAATAATAAATTATTGCTCATAAAATGCAGGTGCAAGAATGAATGAAGACAGTTCTTGTCTCAAGGTGGTGGAAGATCAGAGTGAAACCAAATTGCCAAGAGAACTAGCATGTGCCGAGAGTGTTGTGGGATCATCTACTTTCACATACCTCTATTAATTTTAATCTAAGTATTCATTAAGAGAATGGTATTTTAATTAGATAGCTGATTAACATTTTTAAATATATAAGTGGTATCACAAATCAGGCGAAAGTCCTTAGCTAAATGCCTTATTCCAGTTTTGTTGGAAATATTTTTGTCATTCTCACATCTTGCTTCCCTACTGGTACCATGACTTTGTTGACATACCATTAAAAATTTACTCATAGCAAGGAAAATGGCACCAAGAATACATGGAAAAATCAATGAAAGTCAAAAGGGAAAAAGTGGAAGATTAATATTTAACTTTTCATGCTCATGGATTGAGACACTTAATATTGCTAGGATATGGATGCTACCCACACTGATCTTTAAATTCAATGCATCCCAATAAACATGCCAACGGCTTCCTTTACAGAAAACCTCAGCTTTACGGGGAAACCAAGAGACTGACTGACAACAGCAATAACAGCACAGCAGAATGGGATAGGAGGGCTTCTGATTTATGAAACTCACTGTTCAAAAGGAGCCTTCACAGTCCGGTGGACTGATAACCACAGCAACAATAAATAAAAGGAGTTCAACGCCACTATCCACCAGGCAGAGGACAGATGAGTCCATCTGCTTCAGTAAAGGCTGCTTCCTTGGAAACCCCATGGACCCCTGCTACCTCGGTCCCATCAGGTAGCTATGAAGCCGAATTGAGAAAGGCACTGGTCTGTACAGCTGTTATCTCCCAAACAGCCTGGCATGGGTCTACCCCAATGCCGTAGGAATCAATCCACACCCGTAGGATCAACTGATTTCTCACAAAGATCGGTGCACGAGATGCAGAAAAACAGCCTCTTCCATAAGCGGTGCTGGGGAAATGAGATTGCTCCCTGCCACACAGTGAAACTGTAATTGTGCCTTACACCATGCACAGAAGAAACTCGACCTGATTTGAAAAACCTAACTGCACAAACTCAAACCAAAAAAAATTCCTATAACAAAATGCTGGGGCATCTCTGTTGGACTGACCTTTTGACAATGGATTATCTAATCCCATCATGAAAGCACAAATAGCAACAGGCAAAATAAACAAAAGGGATCTCATGCCAATTAAAACCTTGGTTTCTTTACAGAAGACATTAGCAAAAAAAGGGAAAAGACTAACTTGTGACTGGGAGAATAATTTCAGAGACCAGATATGTGGCAAGACCTTGTTAACCAATAGATATGTAGAACTTTGACAATTTAGCAAAGGACAACAACTCAGTCACAAAACCAGCAACAGGCTTGAATAGACAGTTTACCAAAGGTGATATTCAACAACCACCCAGGACATTAAAAGATGCCAGTCAAAATCACAATAAGAAACCCCTTTCACTCTCACTACAATGGCTAAGTTATTACAAAACACCAAATGATGGCACGGATTTGGAGAAATTGGATTCCTTACCCACTACTGTGCAGGTGACAAAATGGCATTGCTGGTGTGCAAAACAGTTCCTCAGAAAACTCAAATTAGAGCTACCGCATGATCAATGTACCCCAAAGACTTGAAAGCAAAGACGTAAACTGAGGCTTCTACAGCAATGTTCATGGCAACATCATTCACCAAAGCAAGGGGTTAAAACCATCCAGGTGCCCATCCACAGATGAATGGCTAAACCAAATGTGGTAGATACAGTGGAATACTATACAGCTGGTAGATAAACAAAGTTTAAAACAAGCTACAATGTGGCCGTGAACTTGAAGACATTATGCTAAGGCTATCAGTCAATCACAAAAGGACACATGCCCTAAGACATCACTTATGTAAAAAGACAAGCAAAGGCCAATGTGTAGGAGC
Organism: Nesogale talazaci; assembly: GCA_004026705.1. Taxonomy (NCBI): domain Eukaryota; kingdom Metazoa; phylum Chordata; class Mammalia; order Afrosoricida; family Tenrecidae; genus Nesogale; species Nesogale talazaci. Next base: position 7,463 of record PVJH01020128.1, on the reverse strand, counting down.
ACAGTTTATGAGTCAGGGCAGGATAGGGGGGGAATGGTGATGTGAAGAGCATGCTGATTAAGGGGAGGGTTGTACTGCAGACACTGTGATTGCTGTCAATAAGTTGTACACTTGTAAAAAGTTGAATTCCCAAAAGTTGTGTGGTATAGTCACGGTATCTCAAACTACAACCACAAAGCAACTAGCTGCCGTGGCTGCTTACACACAACCAGAAATCAGAGAGGATTTAAATTGTCTGTTTAAAGTTTAGGGTCATGGTTTCATGAGACATTCTCATTAACTGGATAGGGCCTAGGGTCTTGAAAGCATGGCAGCACCCACTCCAAGGCTCAAGTGATGGCTGCTCACGTGAAATAAGAGAATCAAGAATGAAACGAACCCACACCCACTGCCGTCCTTTCCGCTCCGCCCCCAGCAGCCCTCCAGGAAGAGCAGCCCGACTCCAGAGGAGATCCGAGACTGAATCTTCACCGCGCGAGACAGCCTCGCAGAGCAGCTGGTGCGTTTGAACCGCTGCTTTCGCTTCACCCAGGGTGCCACCTGCACATCTTCGAGTCAAGAGTGGGAAAAGCATATGGAAAGTGTGGCTGATTGCATCCGTGGGTCACTAACTGCCTTCTTGACTCTCAAACCAGTAGAGCTGGGCGGAGCTTGGCTATTATTACTGAACATTTTGATCAAAGATTTCCTCGAAGAATCCTGATCAAAGTCTGTGTGCAGGAGGTGGGGGGAAGGAGGGGTGTAAATTAAAGGACATTTAAATGTTTATGGAATTCAGTCTTGCTGGAACAACGAAGGTTGGAAGAACCCCAGAACTACTGTCTTGCGATCATCTTTATGCTGCAAACCCTGAAGTCTTTAAAAATCCAAACCTAGCTTAACTAGGGGGTAAAAATTTCTAGGATGAGCTTTATGCGCTTTCAAGATATTAGTTTGATACAAGATCAAACTATAGAAGACAATGGGAAAGATGAGGGAGGAGCCTCGGGGGTGGTGAGTTGATGGTAGCCGCGTGAACCAGCAGGCGAGAGAGATCAGACAACTCGCACAAGGCCCATGACGGTGACTGGTAAGCGGCAACGCTCTAGGCTAAGTGTGTGCTTTGCTGTGTATAGTATTTTTTTTCTTAAGAAATAAAAAGTGCTTCTTTCTCCTTACAGGTTACATGCTTCTATCTTTAGAACATCCCAAGGAGCTAACAAAATATTCGAAGATCTTTAAATATGGTTTGGCAAGGCTACAGGAGACCTCATCCTGTAGAGACAAGTTAAATTAAAAATGTGAAGACATCATTTCAAGTAGCACCCCAAATGGAAATACTTAAGCTATAAATAGAGCAAAATATATGCAGGGCCTGTAGGCAGACACAACATCGATGGCATTCATTCCCAGATTGGAATTTTCAATACCGTTTGTTTCTCGATTATTTTAAGAAGCCACCTCTCCACTTGGTCTGTAGACTTTATGCAAATCTAAACATCTACAGCCTACATTAACCACAAAGATGATTTAAAACTGTGGCTGGAAGAGCAAGAGTCACTAGAAACAAAAATAAAGATGAAGACAGAACTCTAAAGTCATAATAATGATAGGTCACCACAATAATTAAATAATATATAAAAATGATACAGACTCTTCCTTCCCTCCCCCCCCCCCAATAATGTTAACGTTCACATTGGCACGATCTTCAACTCCGTAACACCCCCTTTTCTTCAGTGTGTGCCACCTTCACCCCATCTTCCACACTATGGGCTCATCTTTCTAAGATCATTCTAAGATCTGATACCCAATTGTCCCACGCAGAACTGTCCTGTTGCATGAAGTGCCCATTGCCGCAGCCTGGTCACCATCAGCGTTCCCCTGGATCCGCGCCTCTCCTGGGGCACTCACTGCCTCCAGCTTCCCAAACCCTCGCCAGGGTCCCGTGTCCTGACATCTAAACAAAGGGACCCTTCTGTCTGCTTGGTCATCAGACTTCTGTAATATCCACCTACCCCAGCTGTGTGGTTTTTGCAGGCCGACCCGACAAACAGATTCAGTTCTGCAACCCCCCTCGCTACTCCATTTGTGTCTTCGGCGGTCTGTATTTTATTGGCTGTCGTGGTTTTCAGGATAACATGATTGTAACCCTCTAACCGGTGTGCCTCGGTGGGGGTGCAGGGTGGGGGTGGGGAGCGGCGATGGAGCTCACTCATCTTGCAATGGATCGTGGGTTCCTGAGCCCTGCTCCGGACACTACATAAATGCTTGCTTAATTGAGCCTAGTTTTATAGAAGAATCAATACTGAGCATCAAAATGAACTCACGCCAGCCTGAGGGTGTTAATTATAAAGTCCCGCTAATGCGCAGCATTTGGAATAGAATGGAAAGCTTACAGATGATTTTTAAAGGTGCTGTCATCAAGTGACTTCCTGCTCAGAGCAGCCCTTTCTGAGAGGCGCCCAGCCCCTGGCCGCATCTGTCTCTAGCGGCAGCAATGGCACGTCGAAACGACTGAAGTGTATGGTTAGAAGCTTAATGTTAACCCCCTGTCTCACCAGGGCTCCTTTGAGGTTTAGAGAAATTATTTCACTAGCCAAGGGACGGTGAAAGTTTTAATGTAGAATCCAGAATCATATGCCACTCAACCTGAGAGAAGCCTCATTAACAAAGGGTGGTGTTGACCTTTGCTAGTTTACGTTGCTTTTGCATTCTTCCCCCACACCTCCCGCCCTCCCCTTCAACTAGTTCGAATCCAGAAACCACTCCACGGAAGAAAGACGAGGCTTCGGGCTTCTGTGAAGATTTGCAGCTACAGAAGCGCAAAGGGGTCGCTGTCTTTTGTCTTACACGGTCCCTATGAGTCAGCACCCAACCAGATTTTTTGGGTGAGGCGTTTTGGCTGCTTGCACAGTGCCACCTGGTGGCCACTGTGCATATAACCCTCACTCCTCTCCACAGCTCTTAAGATTTAAGAATCGATGCAGTTAAATTACTGTGTTGGTGAAAGATGCAGAGTATACCAAGGACAACAAGAAGAACGAAACCCTTCCTGGAAGAAGCACGGCTAGCATATTAATTGGAAGGGAGAAGGGAGTGACTTTATCTCAAGTGGTTGGACACCGTACCAAGAGGGACCAGTCCCTGGAGAAGGGCATCGTGCTTGGTAAAATAGACTCAAGGGCAAGTCAAAGGAGGATGGCACAGGACCAAGGAGTGTTTCGTTTGGGTGTGCACGCTGCCCCCACGAAGATAGCTCAGAACCCCAGCAAAGCAATTGAACCTGCTCTTGGTGGGGGGTTGAGCGGAGACAGCGAAGGTCCCACAGGCTTAGATCTTTGGGTTTTGCCATTCTGCCTTATCACTCACATCCCAAAGGTCCTCAAGTGAAGAAATATTTAAGAACCACCAGGCTATGGGTCAGAATCAATGTGATGTCCATAAGTTTGGGGTTGAATTTACTAGAACCTAACTGCACTCGGCCTTCCAAAATCTAAACCAAACCAAAAACCCTATCAAGGAGGGATACCTGGAGAAGCTTTTAGAGGCTTGAAATACTTTGTGAGTTATTTCTCTCATAGTTGCACCCCAAAGGCTATTTTTTTCCTACACTCAAACTATTTGTTCTGTAGACTCCACCAATTTCAGCCGACTTCCTGGGTTTTCCAGACAGAGGGATGGTTGGAGCCACCCTGGGAGCGAGATGTGGCCATCTGCTTCAGTAAAGGCCTACAGCCAGGGAAGTTCCCCGGGCAATTCGACTTGACTCCATAAGGTCACTTTATTTCAGAATTGACTCGTAGCAGTAGTGTTAGTTGTCACCTAAGATTTCTTCTCTTGAAAAAGACCAGGACAACAGCAAAAGCTGTGCTCAGGTGGGGGGTGGGGTGGGGGTAGGAATGGCAGGGAGAGACACAGCTCCAGATGCCTGCAGAAGGGCCCAACCCCAGAGAGATGATCCAATCAAGCGTCTTTTGCCAGAAGCAACAGAACATCCGGGTCACACGTGAATGTGAAAGTTGGAGGCAAAGGAGAAGAGAGAGGAGGACTCCTTCTTGACACCAAGTGGAGGCACTAACCTTAGATTGTATTTCCCAAATACAGGCTTCTGCACAGCAGAAGACTAGGGCCACGGAAGGAGAGTGGGAACACCTCCCTTTGAGACACTGCCTGGACCCTCTCGTACCTGATTGAAAGGCAGCTCGGCAGAGACTAATTTCTGGAGCGAGGGGTAGAAGGCCAGCTAAAGCAATGGAGAACAACCAAGAACACCTTCAAGAAACCTTTCTGGGAGAGGAAGAGAAAGGAAGATTTGGTAGATGCTACAAAACAGATGGCACTTGAAGGCAGTACTCATTGAAGTAAGCGAATCACAAATGGAAAGTCATGGAATGACTTCGCTTCTATAAAAATAGAAGAAAGGAATCACTGTCTCTATAGCTCCACCCATCCTGGATTTCATACATGGAAAGCCAGAAAAAAACAAAATACAGAAAAAACAAAACCAGCTAAAACCACTGTACTCTGCGTGATAGCAAGGTTATTCCCATCCCTGGTGTGTGATCTCCAGACATTTACCAGAGGCTTAATCCATGAATAGACCCGGTGAATGCCTTTGGGCCCTGACTGTGATCCATACCCTTCTGCAGATTGTTAAACTGATACCATTCCCTCCCTTTGTGTTTGGATTTTATCATTCACAATCTTCAGATCACACAGGCTGGTGTGCTTCTGTATGGACCCAGCCTCATTCAGAAGGCTGCTTGTTTAAAGACAAGCCTTAAGGTGCCAGAGAGTTTCTTGGGAGATAGAGTGAGAGACTTTGGGGAAGAAGTGGGAACTGATGACAATGAGTACACGAAAGAAGTACTCTATTTTCTGGACCATAAGATGCACTTGACCATAAAACACACCCAGTTTTTAGAGCAGGGAAATAAAAAAAGATTCTGAACCAAATAATACCAGTATGCTAAAATATTTATTTAAATAAGCAAAATATGATAATAAGAACCATCATCACTTTCATTTACAAATGAGGGGAGGCGTGTGCTGTGCCCATCATGTGACTGACTGACACGATACTCCAGGAGGTGGGACTTCCTCCAAACACACAGCAATCCACAGCATGCAAACAGCAGCAGACAGTAAGCGGGCGCATGGGATCATAAGCAAATGTTCTGGGGTACCTACCACACCTTCAGATCATAGGATGCATCCTCATTTTCACTCCATTTTGGGGGGAAAAAAGTGCAAATGATGGTTCAACAAATATGGCAAATGTTCTAATGATGGTTTGGGAGATGATTATACAACTTTTAAAAATATGATTGAATTAATGAGCTGTATGGCATGGGAAATACAGGCCCATAAAACTGTCAAGAAAGAAATAAACGGAAGGGCAAATGTCTAGCGACCAAAGCAGACAGGAGGGAGGAGGCACAGCTTTGTGGAGCACGGACTTTCAGTGGACAGTTGTCATAAATTGAACTGCGACACTCACACTGCAAAGAAAACCGTGTCAACTTTTTGAGGCCAACATTCCTCGTATTAGGTGGCTGCCTTCCAACTTGTGACCTGTTGTAACGACCCCCCACTTTGTGATCTGTGCAGTGATCCGTATCTTTGTAGTTCATGATGCAGGGGTAGAGTGGGTTCTATCTTGAGCCACAGTCTTACCAGAGAGCATGACTGGGGTCTCACCTGTACTCAAGTCACCGCACTTTCCTCAAGGTTTATCTCCCAAGGGAGAGAGATGTGTGGCAGTTAAGTGAGTCCCTGTGAACTTGAGCAAAGGGATGGAGTCTAGCCTGCCAAGCAGGCCATAGGCTGTGTGGGTAGGACCCTCTCCTGAGGGTTCTGGGAACTCCTATCTTCCTCCTTGGAGGTGGGACACACTCTTCATGGCTGACAAGACACATGGAGCTATGCTGATGCAACCAGGGCCCTGGAGTTGAAGGAGCCTGTGCATGTCAACAATTTTGTGTGAACTTTAATAGCTTGAGAATATTTACTAAGTAGAGGAGAGGGTGGAGTCTGGTCTGTCAATCAGGTCACGGCCTGATGATGTCTCCTTGTGGGTGTGACATTTTCATAAGGAGCATCCTGGGGACCCCCACCCCTCTCTACCTTCACGACAAGCCACCTGGAGACATACTGAGACCTGCAAGATCCCCTCTCTCTGGCCTCACTTCCCTGTTGAAGAACCTGCTGGGAGCTCCCAGAGCCCTGCGATGCCGCTGCTGTTGGACCTACAAGATTTGCACCCACAGCAGGTGATGTTCCTGCACTCCGCATCATTGTTTGTGGCTTTGTGGGTCTGAAGAGGCGTTTATGGACTAGAATTGGACTATGGACTTGATCTGGACTGGGCTAGGATGTTTCATTGATGCCAAATTGCTCCTTAATATAAAGCTTTTTTGCATGTATTGTGGTTGTAGGATAATTTGATGCCAATTTGGGATTTGAGAGGATTAAGAGTGAATGGCGTAGAGTCCCGTCTGTCAATCAGGTCATAGCCAATGAGGCCTCTGTGTGGGCAGGGCCTTCTCCTGAGAATCCTGGGAACTTTGGTGTTTCCTCTTTAGAGGCAGGAGACACACACTCTCTCTCCCTTGGCACACTCCCTTGGAGACTCTCGACTGACAAGGCTGATTCTCTGCAAGACCCCTCTGAGGAGAAGCCACGTGGCCCGACCCTGACGCGGCCCTGGGTGCTGGAGAAGTATATGCAGGCCCTTGCCAATGCTGAAATGCTTACACCCCCTCTGAACTGATCCGACAGTCCTGAGCTTGAGATCGGGTTACTGGCCATTCAATGTACACAAATTGAATTCTAGACATCCAGACCAAGAGGAGGAAAGAAGTCATCAATCAGAGGAGCAGATGTAAGCTTTGGTTATATGCCTTAACTGCCTCTCTGTCACAAGACCAGAAGAACTGGAGGGTTCCCAGCTATGATTATTGAATTTTGTGTCCAAAGATTCCACAGAAGAATTCTGATAAAAAGGAGAAACTCAAAACAAAACTTCAAATTCTCATGAAATCCAGCTTTTCTGGAGCTTTGACAGTTTGGTGACCACTACTACTCTTTCCCTGAAATAATCTTTAATCTTAAATCAAAACTATCCTGTGCACAGTATTCTGAGTAAATCTGCTGCCACCAGAGTAGCTGGGCGCCCTTTGGTGCAGTACCCAAATATTCTTTTCTTTTTAAATATTTCTCTCAATGAACTTACTCTTCCCATTTAACGTATCTCTGACTTTGGTCTGAACACTATCCCTTGTCTGAATTATTGCCTGCAAGCAGAACAAGAACCTGGACAAGAACAAGAGGAGAGAGGTTTCACATTTTGAGCCTCTTCCCAGTAACAGCAGCAATGGAGACATGCTGGGATTTGGCAGCAGAATAAGGTGGCTGGGTAGGTAGATACTGTTGTATGCACGGGGTTTCTTTCTGATAAGGAGGAAGGTGAGGGAGGAGGAACC
>PVJH01020127.1:0-41287 GCA_004026705.1 Nesogale talazaci | reverse complement strand
CTCTTCTCTCTCTCTCTGTTTCCAAGTTGGACAAAACCATCTGTGATGAAGGAGGGAAAATGGCAGCTCCTTGTCTACAGAGACCTCCTTGGAGAAGGTGGCCCACGCACGCTGCCAGGTTCTCGGCGGGCCTGGTGCACGGGACTCGGGTCTTACGGGTTCTGTTGCTCCTCGGAACCCAGGGGTGGACCTCCATGGCGTGGCCTGAGAGGGAGCACGCTTGGGAATATGCTACAGGACATCCATTCCTTGAAGCCAGGGTTTTCCAGGGTTCAGATGGGGTCAGGCAGCAGCAGGCAGTGTGCCGCCCCCCGCCGACTCTCTGGGCCGCCCAATTCCTCTCCCTGCCAACCAGGAGAACTGCTCCGGAGGGTTCCTGAGACTGTCAGTCTGCACAGGCGCAGACAGCCTCACCCTTCTCCCGAGGAGTGGCTGGTGGGTTTGAACTGCTGACCTTGCCTTGTGGCCTAGGCATAGGAAGCCCTATCTTTCTCCAGCGGCTGGTGCCACCAGGGTCCCTTCCACTCCGCCTCACTTGGATGCCCCCCAACCAATCAAAACCACCACTCCTGCTTTTCTCATCGTGTCTCTAAAGACATTCTGGAGTCCCTGGGCAGTGAATACCGTGACACAGCTACACACATGAAGTCCCTCAGGGCTCCTTGAAAGAAGGGAGGAGCACAGCTAGGCCAGCCTGGCTGGGGAGGTCACACCACTCCATGGCCACAGGGAAAGCCGCGAAGGAAACGCACCCAGGTTTCTGAGCCTCTGCCTCAGTTATCTGTGGCTGCTGTACTCAGTTCTTCCAGACACGGCACGCCCTGCCCTGCACACTCGGGAGCTGAGTGTCAGGCCCAACTGTCAGACCCAAGAATTCCCATCGTTCTATGCATCCGCAGGACCCAGGAGCTGACCTCCTAGGTCTCAGGCCCTGCCAGGTCCAATTGGGTATGCGGGGGGTCAGAGGAGAGCAAGGGTACGCTCCACAGCGTCCTCCAGGCTGCCCTGCGCCTGCCCTGCTCAAGCCCAGCAGGACTGGTCGCCTGGAGGCTGGGGCCTGGTGCCTGGGGCAGAGCCAGCCCCGCCCGATGCTGCCTTCCAGAGTCTTCTCTCTCCCCCGGGAGCATTCCCATCCATCCTTCAAATTGGATAACTTCCGTTATGCTATCCTCAAAGTTACTGATTGTTTCTTTTTTATCTTCCATCTCGGAGTAAGGGTACTGTGAGGCATTTTCAGTGTCACTTATTCTGAGTCTGGCAAGTCCCATTTTGGTCCCCTGACCGCTCCTCTCTCCTCTCATTCACAGCAACATTCCTCTCATGTCCATAAGCAGAGTGACAGTGGCGGTGATGTGCGCCGTCTTTCAGTCAGTCGCCATGGATCATGGGGGTTGGTGGGCTGCAAAAGGTGCATGGAAAACTGGAATGAAAAGGTCATGGGACTTTTCTCGTGGACTTCGTATGATGTTTCTCTTCGGTGTGAGCCTCCTTGATTTGATGCTTCCCATGTCAAGCAATTTGGGGCTGAAGCCTGTATATTGTGCATGAGACACCGCAGAAACTATCTGTCATGTATCAGAAAGGATGCAATTCGGGTTTGTTTTTTGTTTTGTTTCCTTTTTAGTAAGCAGGCAGAAAATGTGAGCTTATTGGGGTCTATAATGCATGTGTTGTCAGAGAGATGGGCAGTTTATGAACATCATTTGGGGGTTCACCTTGCCTGGATCTTCCTATCCCAGGAGTTTCTGTCCTTCCCCATCTTCCAGTCTTCTGGCTCCGAAAGCCAGTGAGGCAGCAGATGTGCTGAGTTTCAGCTTCCCTGCACAGTGGACACAGCCTGTGAGTCATCAAATAGGAAACTCCCCGACTGCCAGTCCCTGTTTCCAAGTGCTCGCGTCTTTGGGTCACTCTGTACAGTAAGCGCTCCCACATTATTTGGCCCACTGCCCCCTTTTCAGAACAATAGAGTAACTCAGCATGCTCCTGGGAACGGGGAGCTCTGTGCTCACCCAGGATAAAGTGACGGTGGCTGCGTCTTCAGCTCTCTGGATCAAAACCACCAGTGCTCTGTGGGAGAAGGGCGTTTCCTATTCCTGTAGTTCCAGCTGTGGAAACCCACGGGGGTAGTTCAGTCCTGTCCCATCAGGTGGCCATTGGGTCAGCATGGCCTCCATGACCCTGAGAGTTTGGGACCCCTCCAGCACCCCCAGGGGCAGATACCACATGCCATCCTCCATCTAGCGGACTTACATTTCTCCAGAGTTTAGCGCTGCCCTCTGGATGAATATCAGCATTATAGGCACTCCTCAATCATGCCTGGAAGGAGAAGCACTGGTACTGAATTGTGTGTGTGTGTGTGTGTGTTTTCTCTTCCCTACTCTTTCCTGCTCTCAGAACTGTGTCCTTGGTCAAATACTGCCCTTTTGATCTTAAATGGTTGATTATCCTACATCATGAGTACCTCCTTAGTGTTAATGTTCATCTTATAGACCTCTCCCATGTTCGGCTGAGAGGAGCACACAGGGGGCAGTTCAATTCCATGCCTAAAGGGTGACGCAGGGTCATGGTCTCCAAGGTTCCACCAGTCTCCAGCAAACCAGCAGGCCTGGTCTTTGTATGATTTCCTGTGTTGACACTCATATCCCTCCCACTTCATCCAAGGTCTTCTGTTACGCGCTTTTCAGCCACGGTAGCCAGGTACCACCTAGTTCTTCCATTCTCCAGATTGGGATTCACATGCCCCATTAGTATGCCGGTGTGTGTGTGTGTGTGTGTGTGTGCGCGTGTGTGTGTGTACACTTTATAATGTTCTTTGCTCCTCTTTGCTCCAGGTGGGGAGAGACTAATAGAGGTACTTCAGATGGGCTCATGCTACCTTTTAAGATCCCGGTTCCATGCTAATGTTTTGAGGGCAGGTACTGTTCATAAGCTAGATCATAAGGAAGGATGATGGAGATGGCTTTTCCAGGGAGCATCCCAAAGGATGTCTGTGATGAGCCTTATCTAGAAAGGTCGCGCACCCACCTCCCATTCGGTCACTCCTAAGAACCACCACTAATTATGTCAAGTCACAGAGTCAAGGAAGGAAGGAAGGAAGAAAAGAGCCCAATAAAAAGGCCAGAGAGACACTCGAAGGAATTCCAAGAGGAGCCCACAGGGAATCCTGTACCTCATGAAACCAGCAGTCCAGCAGAGGTGAGAAAAGCTCACCAACAGATTGATATTCTGGTGTCATCTGGGTCAGGCATCAGATCAGAATGCTTGTAACCTTCTATCCACCCTGCAACTCTTCAATAAATGTCAGCGGGCAGGAATTCAATGACCAGGAATTGAATCCCCAGGTGTGTAAATCTCCCTAAGTGAGGCACTCTCCTTTGGGAAACAGGAATTCTCCTCTCTCCAATTAATTAAAACTCAGAGATCCCATCTCATCTCTGATGTGGCCCTTTGTGTTCATTACAGCCGCCTCAAAATCATCCTTATAGGCCAATTACTCTGAAGTGATTAGATCTCAAGTCAGGCAGTTTCAAAGACCCGTGTGCACTCGCCTTCTCTAACTTCCCCTTTGCTGATTCCCTCTATTCGAGTTCTCCTCAAAGTCTTGATGTGGACTCGTGGCCCTGCTTATCCAGCCAACCACCACCAACCCAGCCACCACCGACTGACTGCCTCGTGTGGCGTGGGGGTGCGGTGGGCAGAGGCGCGCTTCACAGGCGACTGAAAAGAAATTCATCACCACTGGGAGCCCCTGTGTGGAATCCAGTCTCTGGCCTGTGGTTAGCGGCCCAGTGTGGACACCACCTGGCACCGCCCAGGGGCCCCTCCCAGAAGCACACCTGCCAGAAACAGGAGGGGCTTCCGCAAATGCAGGGAGCATTCCATTGGCTCAGTGGTTCTCAACCTTCCTAATGCCGAGACCCTTGAACACATTGCGAGGATCCCGAGTTTATCCGGTCTTTAATGTGTTAACTTGCAGATGGGTTTTGATAAAGTGACCAGATTTTAAGTGGGACACCATTACCCGGGGAGGGGGAGGGGGTGGTTCTTGATTAAAAATTTGGTCTATATGGAGCAACAAAATTTTTCATAGAACGCAAAAATAGGATTGTAATATGTTTTCATTTTAAAACACTGCAGGACGTTGTTAAATTGTTAAAAAGCAGTAGGTCTGGTCACTTTAGTTTTGGATCTCCACTACTTCCCCACCCCTTCACATTGATTTGATTTTTAACTTCTTGACTTTAAAATATCCCGTCGTTAATGTGTGGGTAAAGGGTCATATGGCAGTGACTCCCCAACCATGAAATTACTTTCATTGTTACTGCGTCACTGTCATGTTGCTACTGTGGTGAATCAGGCGACCCCTGTGAAAGGCTTGCGTGACCCCCAAAAGGGTGGGGACCCACAGGTTGAGAATCACTGGTTAGCCTTTCACTCCATCAGAGGTGTGGACACCTCCTCTGATTGGTTGGCAGAGGCGAATTTGGTGTGGAGGTGCAAACAGGAACCAGACTTGTGCCGGAAACCACGGGGCACAGCTACACCCTTCTCTTTTTGACTCACAAGGCTGCTCATTGACCCAAAGCTGGCCCAGGACTGGAAGTGGTCTCAGGGCTCCCTCCTGGAGCCCTGGCAGTTCACGGAATGGAGGCACCGGGCTCACACAGGATTCCGGGACCAGCACTGGATATGACCAGGGCTCATCTCACAGCATTCCCACAAATGGCGCCCCCACCCCACCCCACCAACACAGGTGCACCTTCTCCAGGAACGAAGACAGCGCCGGATAATGATGAGACCGGATGGGGGTCAGCACCAGGTCAGAACCTCGGAGGATGGAGACCACTAATTGGCCTCCAGCCGGGGATGGAACTGTGACATCTGCTCTGAAGCGGAGCCCACTGCACTAATGAGGGGCTCGGTAACCGTGAGCCGGCCACTCGCCCAGCTGACCTGTGACATCCTGCATGTGTCCCCGTAGGCCCACGACCAGTGGGGAGGGGCATGAGTGTGCTGGGAATGCACCGCCCGGCGTGGGGCCGGTTCTGGTCTCAGGCCTGACATCCAAGCACAGGGCTAATTCCGCTCTGAACCACAAGGTCAAAGCCTGCTCCTTTGAGCACCCGCTCAGCCTCCAGACAGTCATTTGCCCCCTCGCTCTGATCCAGGCTGGCGGGCATGCCCTCGTGAGTGGTGCCCAGAGTCTGGGGAACCACACTTCTGAACTCAGAATTAGAATTTGTGGTCCAGGACATGAGAGCTTCTAATGCCAAGGCGGGTATTTGAAGGCAGGACTGTCCCAGAGCCCTAAGGTGGGCTGCCAGGAAGATGTAGAAAGCAGGTCAGAGACACCCAGCTGTCACCCAGATGTGCACCCCTAAGCTCCCGGGTTGGAAGGCCCGTCACTCAAGCTTCTCGTAGAGGCAGGCCCTAAGTGCGGGGAGTCCCCAAGTGCGGGGAGTTCACGATAAGCACGTGGCCAGCTGGGTGGTTCGCGTCCACCCAGAAGTGTCCTTGAAAACGGCCCTGGTGCTCTGCAGCTGGGGAAGCCCTCTCGGGGTCGTGCAGGGTCTCCAGAGGCAGAAGTGTCTCCACAGCAGCCCCTTCCCCAGGATCCAGTGGGGGAGCGAGTGAACGGGGGTGGGGGGGGGGCGGTCAGGGGAGCAGCCCACTCTCCAGGGCGGGAGGAAACCATCCACAGGCAAACACAAGGGTGAGAATGGGGCAGTTGATACCCTAAGCGAGTGGTGGTCCCTGGTGGCCGCTGTGTGCCCTGGAGCAGACCCCATGACTCTTCCACACTGTGTTTGGCTGGGCCAGATCACCTGGTCTCCCCCTGTGGACCTGCTGGTGGGCACGGACAGCTGGCCTTCTGCTGAGCGGCCGGGCACCACACGGGCCCCTTCAGTGCAGGCAGATCTTGTTTGATGGCGCCCCACTTTATTGCCTTTGGGGGATTATTGCAGTTTTCAGGGGTTCAGGGCCATTGGTTTTGTTTGTTTGTTTGTTTAATGAAAGGCTTGTGGCAGCCCAATGTTGAGCTGTTGAGCCAGCCTCTTCCTGCTGGTTTTCCAACAGCCTGCCTCATGGGGTGGTGGTGCCTCTGGGTCCCAGGTCGGCTCTTCTCGCCAGGTTCCAGACCTTTTCAGCACACACACTCCGATCAGGGCACCTGGTGGCTCGGTGAGGTTCAACTGCCCCTCGGGAGAAAGAGGACACTGGCTGTTCCCACAATGATTTCCAGCCTGGGAAACCCGAAGGAACAGAGTTTGGAACCACAACGACATGGGTGCTGTTTGTTGTTGCATCAGAAGGATGCTGATCCATCGGGGAGGAAGACAGGGCGAGGTAAACCGATGATGGAGAGGGCAAGTTCTAGAAGGCACGGCAACAGGAGGCCTCCCTGAGGAAGTAGCATTCTGGGTCGTCTCATGAATATGGAGTATTCACAAAAGTTAATAGGTACCTTCTGCATTCAAATGGCATCAGGACTGTGTTAGGCTGGGTTGACGCGAGAAACAAATCTGGCGACACTCAAATATGTGTAAGGACGAGTTTTATATCAAACAGTCTTTATGTGTCAAGCAAACAGCCCAGCCCAGAAGTCTGATCCTAGTCCATCAGTCCCTCTTCCGACTCAGGCAGCAAAATGATGTGGAATGCAGGCTGATCACAGGCCCGTGGGTGCAAAGTCATGGGGGTCCAATGGGGGTGGCTTTGACAGCACCAGGGTCAGCCAGCAGGAAGGTGAAGGCAGAGAGGGGGTGGGAAAGTTCCCAGAGCTGTCCTTCTGAGAAGGCCACACCCACAAGGAGGCACCATCAGGCTGTGTGACCTGACTGACAGGTTGAAAACCAGCCCTAAATTTCATCTAGCTTCAAGTTGACGTGAAGTGATGTCATCACCATGACAAACCAATGGAAGGCTGCAGCTGGGGCTATACCGCTACCATACAGCAAAAGTACACGCTCCTGTTGCTAGAAGCATAGTGTCAGACTGGACGGTCCTGGGTGCAAAGGCTTGCTCCCTAAAGGGGCACATTTGTGCTTAGCATCTATCCATGTACAAAACCACACTTTAACTGGCTCTGGGTTTGCCTCCATGAGCTTCCTTGTTATCCAAGTTCAGAGGTGACTGTCAGGTACATTCAGAGAAGCAGAGATCGTGAGCTCTTGACAGAACTCAGAAGTTCAGCACTTGCATTGGGGGATGAGGAAAACAAGGCTGAGAGGTTAAGTCATTTGGCCAAGGTGACACAGCCAGCACAAAGCAAACATACCTCTTACTGGTCTAAGCACTAGTCTGGTAGAAGAAGCTGGAATCTGGGAAGCGGTCTGGCAGGAGCCCTGGTGGCACCATGATTAAAGCACTTGACTGTTAACTGAAAGGTGGGTGGGTGGAGCCCACCAGACAGTGTAAACCCCCTAGATGCTCCTTGTGACAAAAGAGCTGGTGATTTGCTCCCACAAACTAAGAAATCATAAAGGGATAATTCTACTCTGTCACATGGGCTCACTATGACTTAGCCTCAACTCAATGACATGCAGCAACTGCTTTGGATTCTGATATAATGCAGCTTACAAGAGTTCATAGGAAAATTGGAATTAAAAGATAACATGATTTTCCCATGAGCTTTTTGAAGTCTCATTTCATACAGATCACTCAGGTTCTGTCTAACAAGGCATATGGAAACCCAGTGGCTGAAGTTAGGAGCCCAGCAGCTGACTATATATACACAGGAGGGCGCCCAGACAAGTTCAGAAGCAGAACCACCCAGCTGAGCCCTGCCCAAGTTTCACAGCCTGATAATAGTCTGCACCAAGGAGCTAGCTGTTACCACACACAACTTCACTTTGGGGTGATGGGCTCTGCAGCTTCAACGAGCTGATGCCTACTCCTGACTCATTCGTTTCTTTTCTCCTGGGCTAGGGGTTGAGTACACGAGCAGAGCAGTGATACATACGGACTTACTGATCCTTTCCCCATTCAGTATGGAGTTTATTTTAGAATCCTGGGACATACTGTTGATCACGTTATGGACGTTCCTTTCCATTCCACTCTAAGAGTGTTCTGAATATGTTAAGAACTAAAACAGGAACTGTCCCCTACTCCTTAAGCCAGGGGTTCTCAAGCTTCCCAATGTCTCGACCCTCTCATGTTGTGGTGACCCTCCACCATAACATTATTTTCCTTGCTACTTCATAACTGTGATTTTGCTACAGTTATGAATCAGAAATACCTGATATACAGAATGTATTTTCATTGCTACAAATTGAACATAATTAATGCCTAATGATTCATCACAAAAACAATATGTCATTACCTATTGTGAAATATTTCTTTCAATGACAAGTAAATGAAACTTTGTCTTGAAGCATGGTGTAGCATGGGTAACAACTTTCATGTCGGACCTCACATGTGCATGTGGGTGGACCTACCTGGAGACAGGAAGAGGAGCCATGACTGGGTTCCTAAGACCATGGGAAAAATGTGTTTTCCCATGGTCTTAGGCCACTCCTGTGAAAGGGTCATTCCACTCCCAAAGAGGTCTCAACCCACAGGTTAAGCTGCCCTTTCCACACAAATGATAATCTTCTGCAGGCATTACATTTGGGGGACACATGCGTACCAAAACATGGAATAATAAAATTAGGGTAACATGTTCAAATAGTGAATACTAAAGGCCCTAGAAGATCCCTGGTGCAGTAATGGGGTAAGTGTTGGGGCACTAGCCAGAGAGTCAGAAGTCTGACTCCACCAGTGGCGTCTCAGCGGGGAGATGAAGCTCTCTGTTCCAGTAAAGACTCCCAGCCTTAGAAAGTGAAAGGGGCAGCTTCACCCTGCCCTCGAGGATCATAATGAGGCAGAATCAACTCACAGGACAGTGCTTTGGTTCACTAGTGATATAAACCCAAGTGCATGGGAGCTTGGAGAAGAATTTGTACAGGGCATGGGAAACAAGCAGTTAGGCAAAGGTAAGGGGCAAAGACATAGCATGATGGTGGACTGCGGTGACACATGCTTGACAAGTGTGCCGGGGCAAAGCCAAGTGCTCACCTCAGCCATTTCTTCTCCCCCCACTCTGCAGTCCACGTTTCTGTTGACTGGCTAAAGAAATATGGTCAGAGATAAGCCACGTCCAAGCCTGGCTTTTGAAAGCATCCTGTGAGATCTCCCAGAGTTTCCATGGAGACGTCTGACATGGGGCCAAGATAGCACAGTGACAAGAGCCATGGGTTCTAGATGGCAGGGGCGCAGAATAGGAGCCTTCAGGGCTGCTACCTGGACTTAGCATCTCGGCATGAAGCTGCTCAGGAGCCCAGCCATGACACCTCCCTGGGCTGTGTGAAGCCACTGAGAGTCAGGGTGGTTTGCCACAGCCACACTCCAACACTGAGCAACACAAAGGTCAGTGGTTCAAGGCCACCCAGAGGCATCCTGGACGAAAGGCCTGGAAGCCTACGTCCCCCGTCAGCCACTGGGGACCTGTGGGAGCACACTCCAGCCCACACACGTGGGGTGGTCTGGGTGAACCTACTTGTGGACATACCCTGTGTCTACACCTGCTGGCTGCCATCGGCCGACTCCAACAACGTGACCCCACAGAACAGAGGAGAACTGTTCCTTAGGGTTTGGGACACTGAGCCCATCACAAAGCAGCTCAGCGCTCAATGCAGTGAGGATATGCAGTCAAGTCAGGAAGTTGGTGCCATTTGCCTCCCGACACCGGGAACAGGCATTTTAATAGCCCCCTGCTCTCACAGGGTTCTGCCAGCCCTGACTGCTTTCTGATTAAGAGGCAAAGTTGCCCCATGGCAAAAGTCTGGTCCACTGGAGTTTCAAGGGTAATTGTCACTGCCCTTCAAGTCTCTAACAGCAGTTCCCGGGGTCTTCAGACATTCTAGCACATGCCCACGGGCCCCGTATCTATGGTGGATTGACCTAAAACTGCCCACATTTGCTCTAACAAGATCATAAGAAGAGGTTTTTGGTTAAGCCATTCTGACTTTCCAAAGGTCACGTGGGCGGTCCGAGTCAGAGTCAGGATTTGAGCTAACACTGCCTCATGCGTACATTATGCCAGACACAGGGCACCACTGGAGACAAGTGCGGTCAGGCCAGAGGATGGGGAGAGGTCAGGCCTAATTAGACATCCTTGTTACCAAGAAATCCTTCCACTGTCTGGACACCACAGGCGCCCTCATTGGATAGTGGGTGTGTGTTGGGCTAGGATTTGCCTGGTAAGCAGTTCAAATCCACCAGCCAGTCTCCGGGAGAAAGACGGGCTTTAAAGAGTTACGGTCTCTGAAATCCACCAGGGCAGTTCTACCCTGTCCTAGAGTGTCACTGTGAATCAGTATGGACTTCGATTGTGGGTGAGTAGTCCCACAAGTTAATTCCTTGCTCAAGTGTATTTACAAAAACAACAAAGAAACAAAGTGACCATACAGGTGTCAGAGCTCCAAGGAATGCCGCGAACCCAGCCATGGGTGACTTTCCAGGCAGAGGGGAAGTCCGCAATCCCAATGCCACCATGGCCCAGAAATACAGATGCACGCACACGAGCATGCCTGCACATATAATTCCCATCTTGTCCTGCAAAGTCTAATATTCTCATCAACAGTAAACTGAATGGTAAATGGACTTTGTGGTTGAAAACTATAAAGCCAACCCCATGGTCAAGTTGGGTTAATGAGGCTTCAAACTTTTAAGGGAGCCAATCGCCTCCATCGTTCTCAGGAGGATGACTGCTGAGTGGTGGGTCTGAACTGCTGACCCTGGGTGAGCAGCTCACCACTTACTCAGTCTCACCACCAGGGCTCTGGGTGGGGGTGGGGTGGATGGGGAGGATGTTGATCACTGGCAAACTGGTGCATGGGCTCTAATCAGCTTGCTCAGAATGGAAGATGAGGGAAGGGAAGCGCAGAGAAACTCCATTGTAGGGAATGCAGTGAGTCCAGAAGCTAAGGAGAAGTTAAAATGTAGCCCCACCTGACTAATTTCACGGTATTCAGCATTGAACGTTCAAATGGCAAAGAACTAACTGAGAACACACCGAGAGCAGCTAATTCACTCCACAGAGAGGATTGCAGGGACTTTCAAGAACTCAAGCAAAGAGCTCGGGGACCGTTTTTGGAGGAGTAACGAGTAACACGATTCAATTCCACCGTGACTCGTGACCACCAACGTGAGGTGCGGGTGATGGGTTCCATAGTAGAGTTGACACCTAACAAGTGGGAGGCCCAGGTGAGAGTTTCAGCCAGTGGGTGACAAAAGCCGGCTCCACAGCTCCCCTGAACATGTTTCCTTCCAGTGGGCGTGGAGTCACCAGGAGGGGACTGACGCCACAGGAACTAGCGATAGGGCTCTGAGACCATGACTCAGACCAAGCTGGGGCACTCTGAAGACACAAAGAAGGGGAGGGCATTTGCTGCCCCCCTCCACTACCTTACTAGGAGTCCTGATGGTGTGGTGGCTATGTGTTGGGCTGTCATCTGCGTGGTTGACTGTTCAAATCCACCAGCAGTGCTGCTGGAGAAAGACTGGGCTTCCCACTCCCATAAACAGTTGCAGTCTCAGAAACCGGCAAGGGGTCACTCTGAGTCAGCCCTGACTCGATGGCAGTGGGTTTGGTGTCGTTTCTTTATCTCTATTACAGTGAGTAACCTTTCGTGTACTTTGCTGTTATGAGGTGCCACCGGCTCAGTTCGAACTCAGAGAAAGTTCTCTGTACAGCAGCCAGCACAGCACAGCGCCGCCTGCACCCTCTGCACCCTCCTTGCTGTGTTTCAAGCCCGTGTTGCAGCCATTGTGACAATTGTCTCCTGTTCGACACTGCACCTCGACTTGACCACTCATGATATTCCCCTCCTGCCCAGCAAGCAAAGCTAGGACGGCTCCAGAAGCAAAGAAGTGGCAGAGCATAGGACAGGAAGATCTGCGCCAACAGGTGGAACAGAAGGATGACACAATGGGCAGAGTGCTCATCTCACCTTCCCATTTTGCAAAAGTCAAAAGAAGGCAATTTCATAGAACCTCAATTAATCTGAGTGTCCAAGCTCAAGCAAACTGATTTCTCAATGACAAGAGAGCCGAAAGAGACAGGCTTCGGTTTCTCCTTTTAAGAATCCTTTTCAGACGGTGCCCTGACGTTATCTTCTGATCTCAGAAAATACAGCCAAGTCACCTCAGCTCATACTTCCCTCCCAGAGGCAGGGCTCTCCACAGTTTCTGAGCTAGCATCCCATGTTTCCACCAGCAAGGGGCTAGGGTGCTGGACCATAAAGCGTTCGACTTCAACTCTGGACAACTTGAGCAGGAAATGGATTTGATTTAGGAAAAGCCCAAGAGCGAGGTGGCAGAAACAATAGAGGCACACCAACAGGCACCCCGCCAGTGCAATGAGTTAAGCGCGGGCCTTCTTTGCCGACCTGGGCTGACCCACTGGAGCGTCCACAGCCTGGGAGAGAGCCACCGATAGGCTGTCAGTGGTGCTGTCCTCACCCCTGCGTGGCACCTTGATTTCTAGTCCCGCCCAAAATGTGCATGAGAGCAGAGAAAATGGTACTAGATGAAGGATCTGACAGAGCGGCAGCTTGGGAGGAAGCAGACAACGATCGTGTCCCTGAACCATTAATCAGAGCCTGGTGACTGCACACACAGAAGGCAGAGATGGGTGCATGATACAGATGTTACCCAAGAAGAGGAAGGTTAGGGACTGAGACAATCCTTTCAGGATGTGTGCTTGCTCAGCTCACATCACGCTTCCTTGAAAAAGGTTCCCCACATGACTGGACTCAGACAACTGATATATTGAGGCACCCCGGTGGCACAGTTGGTTAAGTATCGGAGTGCTAATCGCCAGTTCAGTAGTAAGAACCTCTTAGCTGCTCCACAGGAAAAAGATGAGGCTGTGTGCTCCTGTCTAGATTGGCAGCCTTGGAAGCCCTGGGAGGCAGTTCTACTCTGCCCCAGAAGGTCTCTCTGTGAGTTGGAATCACTTCGAAGTGACTTGATGGTGGCAACTGGTCTGTGAGTGTGACGTCATTCTGCTCTATCCCACCTTGCCCCATCTAGTCATAACTCATTGGACCAGGGCATAGTTGGCCCATGGAAGCCAAATCATGAACTGGCAAATAGTTCATCAGAATATTTCTTTTTCTTAGACAGAACTGAGACCCACAAAGTCAATCTGAGAGATCATCCATATTAAGAACTAATGGCAAAGTTGGTTTCTAGAAATTCATTTCTCTGAGGTCGGAAAAACACCACCTTGGGCTTGACCTTCCTGAGGCCCAGCCATTCGATGGAACCTGGATGGCATGAGTTCCCCAGTATTCTCTCCACAAATTCCTTTGAGGATCATGCCTGACTTTCTATTTGTCTCAGAGTAACAGCCCCTGTGCAGTTCAAGAGAAAAATCTCACCCAGACAGGTACTAAATAACTCAATGTCTCTCTTGGCCAAAAACAACCCAACTAATTAATAAAACCAAAACATTTTAATCTTCATTTTTCAGGGAGCAAATTAAAAACATCCCAAATTGCCCAGATCAGAATGTTTGATCTCAATAACTGATGAATGCAAGTTGCAAAAAATTTAAGCAGCCCAAAGTGCAAAAAATAAAGCATTTTTTCCTTAGAGAGAGAACAAAAAAAATGATTGTTCTTGGAAAACAATTTTCTGAGTATGGAAAATCAGGTGACGAGGGAGTGAACTATCTCAGCTGAGAGACCCTGAGGGTTCTCCCTGGGAACCGAGGGGCTGGGATGAGCGAGGCAGAGAGACTGTGCACAATCAATCAGAATAATTGCATTACTTCACTGTCTGCGTAGGTCCGTTTTCTCCCAGTCGATTTTCCTAAATGGTGAGAAGATGAGTTTTGAGTTTGAATCTTTTCATAGTCCATGCAGGCACCTCTGAATGAAAGTGAAATATACGGGGCCCTAAAAATGGAATATAGATCCAGGTTTGATTCAGAACTCATGGGCAGCAGTGAAGCATTGGGAATGATGGCAATGCGAATGGCCGTTGACCTGGCTGACGAGCGCCTGGGTCTGGCAGAGCTGGTGTCCAAACACCTTGCAGCATGCCTTTCCTGAGCCTGATGGTACACGCGTGGCAGCAGCACCTTCCGCCGAAGCACACTCAGCATTCATTCCATCGGCATCCGCTGCCATCCACCAACTACGACGGCTTTGAATTAGGACATCCCTCCACACTGTCCGTCCCTCAACAGTGGCAGTGCACTCCAGATTCCTTTCTTCCCTCCCACAGATGCCATCAGTGAGAAGGCCAGCTTTACACAGAGCTCTGTCCCAGGAGATGGTGGCCCTTAAGACTATGCAGGAAGCGAGCTCTTCTGTGCTGCAGCGTTGACTCTGCCCCACCTTTAGGGTAGAGCAGAACTGCCCTGCAGCATTTCCCGGACTGTAATCTCTGCAGAAGCAAATTGCCTGACTCTGTCTTATGGAATCACTGGGAGGTTCCCACCACCCTGTTAGGAGAGGGGGACTTACCCATTGTCTGGTAAGGCCTCCTCAGGGTATCTGCTAGAGAACTAAGGAGGAGCCTTCCAAGAGCTCATGGAAAATATGTGTTGTGCATAAACTGTGCGTGTATTTAAAGTATATTTTGCACCAAAATAAACTCGAACTGACTTGCTATAACACATTTAGTTTGAGTCACTCAACAGGAGAAGACAACAGTTTGAAAAGAGCTGTGAGTCCCCATCAGGACAACATGAAATCTGTAAAAATTGAGGCAAAAATAAATATCAAATTTATGTTGCAGCATGAGTGGAAGAATGCTGGAGTCATTGGTGCTCAATGAAAAATAAATTATCAGTTTAAAAATGGACACTTGTATTGAATCAGCATTGGACTGCTAACAACAAGGTCGGAAGTTCAAACCCACAAACTGCTCAGAGATGAGAAAGATGCGGCTGTCTGCTCCAGTAAAGATTCGCAGTATTGGAGAGCTGGTTTGAGTAGGAGACGACTCAGTGGTACTGAGGTTGGCTTGGTTTGGCTCAAAATGTCATTGAAGATGAAGCCAACAATAGCAGCTCATCCACATCAGTTCTTGAAAAAATAATTAATCCTGTCCATGCTATAACTGAGCAGGACTGACGATGAACAGAAGAGGCACGAGCCAGCAATGAAGACTTCTCAACTAGTTGGGTTGCACAGTTCTGACTGAAAAATTAAAGTTGAGCAAACTTTCCACTCGGGAGATGACAAATGCTGTTTGTTACACTCAATCAGCAGCAGAAAAGAGCTTTCAATATAAATTTTAAACAAGTAAGATCAGGATCCTGAAGCATCTCTTCAAAGAATTGTAACAGAAGATGAGACGTGGCTTTACCAGGGCAATGCCAAAGACAAAGCATGCTCAATTCAGTGACCAACAAAAGGTGAAATGGTCTAGCCAAAGCAAAGACAGACCAGTTAAGGACACGCGTCATGGGAACGGTTTTCTAAGATAGTCAAGGCATTTTTTTTTTTGTTACTTCCTGAAGGGCCGAAAAAACAAAACAAAGAAAAAGGGTAACATCTGCTTGTTATGAGAGTGTTTTGAGAAAGTTAGCAAGAGTTTTAGCAGAAAAACACCGAGAGAGCTTCACCCGATAGTCCTTCTCCACTACTCCTTCCCTCAAACAAGGGCAACTTTGTGATACTGTCAGTGGGACATCATTAGGCAACCACCTTATAGTCCTGATTTGTTTCATTCTGCCTTGCTCTTCTTTTCTCATCTTAAGAAATCTCTAAAAGGCACTCATATGTCTCCAGGTCATACTGTGAGAGAGACTGCGTTGACATGGCTAAGTTCCTGGGACCTTCCATCCTTTAGGCCTGGACCACATGGCTAGTATTGCCTACATAAGTGTCTTGAACTTTATGAAGCTTATGTTGATAAGTAAAGTTTATGTATATGTATACATGTATTCCATTTATCTCTATCATCTGTGAAATTTATAAGCTCTCCATGTTATGACATCCTTAATACTCATGGTGAATAGCACAGGGGCCTAGAGCTACCAGGAACACTGGGCCGCAGAATCACAGAGAAGCCAGGTCTGGACCTTCCTGGGATGACATGAACTACACTGTGATTCTTTCCTGTTAACTCTTTAGCCGTGGGTTTAGTTGAACAAGTAAGAACAATTCCTAAAGAACAAGTAGCCACACCAAGAATTACTGCTTTGCCTGCTCATGGCATTCATTATCTAGTAGCTGCCTTGTTCTCTTAAGGGAATTTAATTATATCAAAATTCACCGGAGTATCAGTACTTCCTATTACCAGCCCATCACCAGGTGAAGCACAGCCTGAAACGACATATATCTGCTAGGTACCATGTGATCAGTGAGCGGGGAGGAGAAAAAGAGACTCTGAGAAGCTCTCAGCAGAATGAATCTTGTCTCCCTCAATTGCTGGCCCGAATGAGGCAGGCTGACTCCCAGAATGCATTTCACCTGGTGGAAACAGAGCATGAAGCCATGGGGGGTGGGAGGTATGTTCAGCGGACGGTTATGGCTGAAGCTAATCCTCTGGAATTTCACTGAAGTCAGACCTGAGACAGCGAGAGACCTTCCTAGTTGGCCTGGAAGAGTCACGGATGAGATTTGAGATGGCTGACACGCCCGGCTCTGCACTGTCCAGCCAGACAGCATGTGCAGGGCCAAGGAGCGCTCACCTTGGGGGTAACTCTGTCGGGGCAGCTGAGTGTTTGTTCTTCCCTTGGCTCAAGATCAAGGTCTTCCTTCTCTGGTCACTTGACTTTCTCCCGTGAGTCACAACCATCTTCAGAGAGCCTCCCATGATGCCTCTGACTCAGGCCGTCCGTCGCCCCCCCTCCCCCGCCCCCCCCCCCCGCCACTGTCTCAATTATGAGTGTCTTTGTATCACAGCATTATCACTCACTTGAATTAGCTCATGGTTTATTCACCAGGATATGTGTTGTCAGCTTTTCCCACTAGGGCACAAATTCCTGGAGATGAGGAGCCGTGTCTAATCCCATTTCTTGCTGGATTCCAGCACCAATTAAGGTGCTGGCAATGAACATTGAATCTACTGTGGGCTGCCAGAGAGCCAACACATCTACGTTGGAAGAAGTGTAGCCAAAATGCTCCTTACACTCGAGAATGAAAAGACTGAGCCTCCTAAGTCTGGGGCATGTCATCAGGAGGGACCAGTCCCTGAAGAAGGCTCACCGTCCCTGGTAAAGTAACCAGCCCATGTCGAAGACAAAGACTAGCAAGCTACGGTGACAGGGCGACAGCAAGGAGTTCAAGCAATGAGGACGAGGATGACGCCCGAAGAGCGGGCAGTTTTCACTCGCTCATCTCCAGATCCGCTTGTTGGAACCAACAGACCCTGGCACAACATAGGCACACTCTTACAATAGTTAAATGGGAGAATAAGCCCATATATTTTATAGATGAGCACACGAGGCCCAGAGATGTGAAAGGAGCTTTCCCATGCCCCAGCCCCAGCTGCCCAGCGGCAGAGCCAGACCTCAAACAAGGGCCCTGGCTGCTGGGCAGCACTGGCAGAGCTGAGCCGTGACTGTGGACCCAGCCTTCAGGCCGCCTGGGCAGGGTGCCACACGGGGATCCCCCAGGTGATAGGACTTGGGTGATTTTCACACCGTTGAGTTTGAGACCCAAGAAGACAACAACCTGGAGGTGGTTTCTGAAACACAATTTTCTCACCTCCAAAACATGATTTGGAAATGTTCCCCTTGTGTAAATTACATCGGGAGAGCAGAAAAATCATTTCAAACCAAAGGGCAGCCTGGAGTGTGACCGGGCGGTAAGAGTGAAGGACATCTCATGGATAAGACACCACTGCACCATTGCCTTGAAAACACTACCCTCCTTTCCACCAACAAAACTGCTGCCATGAAGCCAGAGCGGATCTGAGCTATTTAGCAAAATAGATAATGACCCTATGCCCTTGAGGCTTTTTTGCCAATTTGAACAATGACCTAAAACTCTTGCAGTCTCATCTGGAAATCCATGCCAGAACCAGGCGCAGAGCACATGAGTAGCTTCCACAAGAGGCGTCAGCGTGGCAGTGATGGTGCCTGTGCCCTGCGGGCTGGACTCCACTGAAGACCGTCTCTGATCCTGAAAAAGCAGGAGGAGTCACTTCCACACCCTGTCACCAACCCCCTGCTGTATGCCTGGCCTGTGCAGAATCTGCGGACATGGGGCAACCCCATGAGGAGCTCCAGTGCCTGTGTAAGGCCATGTTCCAGAAGCACAAAGTCAGTTCAGCATGGGGACAATTTCACTGCCTGTGAGATACAGGATCAGGGCACCAGCTTCCAATCAATCAGTTGACCACCTATATCAGATACAGCACAGGCAAGTTTCTGCCTGTCCACCAACCCAGGAGCTGAAGCAGAAGGTGGTGTGGTTCCAATGGGGCGCAGTCAAACATGTGAACATGGTCAGAGGAGGGACTGTGGAGTCCCGTCTCAGGGGTAGTGTGTACTGCATTGAGAGTACATTTCCTGATCGAACACCTTCCAGGCACAAACCCACTGTGGGGAGTTTCAGTCACCATGGGTCTCAGTCAAGTCTCAACAGGACAACTCCATTCTCAGGCTTCTTAACTTAGCTGGCTGGTGGGTTAACACAGGCCCTTGGGTCTTGGGCATGGGGTGGTTGGGGTTCCTCTTAGAGATGAGTCATCAAACGGAACAGAGTCCACAAGCCCCTGGACTGCCGGTGGAACTGTCCAGCTCTGTGGCAGAGGAGAGACAGCCAGGCTTGGTGGGGGGTGACACCTTCAGGGAGAAACATCTCTAGTAAGAGATCCTGGGAGAAACTCTCAAGCTGAGAGGTGTGTATGCATCTGCTCTGAGATCAAGGAGTACGTGAGACCAGTGCCTGACATCCCACCCACCCTTGGCCTGAGGGGCACCCACTTACTTAGGTCTCAGCTCGTGGTACCTCTTCAGCTTTCTCAACTACCAGACTGCCCTGCTTTCACCCTCAAAATGCCCAGCAGTCAACCTTCTCACTGCTTCCCACACCCCCTCTCACAGTCACAGCTCATGATTTGGGTGGTCCTATAATCTCCACCTTCACCGGTGGACCTGGAACTCTGGGAAGACAAAGCTGTACTATTCAATCCCAGTGCCCTAGAACCCATCAGAAAAAGACCTTCAGACCTTTGAGAATAAGAACAAAATTGGCTACTGAATTCATTGATTAAATGAATGAACACAGGAATTAACATCTATTTAGGAATAAAATGGGTGAGTTCCGGTTTACACATTACAAAGGCTAAATTTTCTAACTTAGTTGGAGAGCCGAGTTTAGGGGGCATGTATGATTTCTATCAACCTCAAAAACCCACTCTCACTGCTATCCAGTCAATGCCAATTCAGGATGACCCTATAGGACAGGGCAGAACTGCTTCTGTGGGTTTCCGAGATTATATTGCTTCAGGGGAATAGAACACTTCGTCTTCTTCCTGGGGAGTGGCTGGGGGTTTCAAACTGCTGACCCAGCAGTTAGCAGCCCAACACACCACCACTACGCCACAACGGCTCCTCCTTTCACCCATCTAGCACCCATTTTCTTTATCCTAATAAAGTACCCCAGTTTTCCTTTGGGAAAAAGGTCTGCTGCACAATCTTAGTTTCATATGGTTCAGATGGAGCTTATAACACACACATTTCCAAGGAGCTATATGTGACCCAGTCAGGTTAATCAGGGTATTCCATTCAGTTGGCCACAGTGCTTGGGTGGAAGATAGACACGTGATCCAAACTGGGCCAATGGAGCCGAGTACGACTTCTTCTGGCATCGCTAAGAAAGAGAGGACCTTCTGCAAAGATGGTACAACTGAGGATGGAAGCCAACTGCCACTGAGCACTGTTTTGTCTCCCAGTGGAAATTAGCAAAGCCTGCACAGAGCTGAAGATGGGAGACCCAGTGTCCTACCGATATAATCACAGAACCCCATTCCAGCTGGTTCTGAAGTAAGATGCACCTTACACTACTTATGATGGGAGAAAATTGGGTTTGTTTAATGGATTAGGCCATTTCGAGTTCGGTTTCTGCAACTGGAAAAATTTTGAATGCTCTGCCAATCAACCTAGGCCTATTACCAAGATCATGTACATCTGCAATCCAGCAAATGCAGGCAGAGAATGGAGAATAAGATGAAATTGAGCAGGCAGAGACGAGTGTGAATTCAAACAGAAAGACTGTTTAGAAGGGGGTGAATCAGGTCAGGGAATCATAACAAAGATTGGGGGGTGGGAGAAGCCTGGCCAGGTGGATGTTGTGACACTAGAGACAAGATGGCCGTTTGGGGGTTCGAGGGAAAAGAAAGCATCAGAGAATCAAAGGTAGTCCAGAAGGGACTGGGACAGGTCTATTTACAGCCTAGGCCATGATGTCACTGAGGGCAAAGTTAACCGGGTGGCATGGGCATAGGTTTGCGGGTAGTCCTCACAGTTTAACGTGCCTGTGTTTGAAAACTGAGAGATGACCCGTAAAATCCAGACATCTGCTTACCCCTGAAACAAGGTGTAAATGACCACTCCTCTACCTACTACCCCCTGTGGAAAAGGTTTGCCTTCAAACGAGAAGCCATCTAAGAGAGAAATCACCTAAGTCCATATGGTAGAAGCATACCAGCTAGTGAGATCCAAGGATGATAATAACCAATAAAATCCAAATATGATGGAGGAAATGGTATCAGAGCTTAAATTGTGAATATCGATTTGCAGAAGGCAATGGATGACAGTAGGAACCCCAGATCCAAGTGCAGATGGATTAAGTCTCTGATGAATCCCCTCTGTCCATGGTGGAAGAATGTGAATAGCCTTGCTATCAAACGAATATCGTAAACTCGATCATAGCAGATGTAATTGGATTGAAATATGATATCTGATCATTTGCTCTCTCTTTCGACCCATTTTAACTTTGTTCTAGTTTTTAATGCTCCCTGATTTTTTTCCCCTTGGTGAAGATGTTTTCCTCTGGTTTGTCATGTTACTGATGTCTGTTGCTGGTTTTGGGGGGTTGTTTGTTTTTATACATTTTCAGTATATGACGTTCAGGACGGGTGGAACTATAGAAACAGTAACTCCATTAAAGAGCTTCTTGAAGGCATGGTGGGAGGAAGGTTGGAGAGAAGTGGGAAGCTAACAATGAATACTAGAAGTAGGAAGAGGTTCTGGGACTGACTGTGGTGAGATTGTACAAGTCTTTCCACTATAACTGAACTAGGGACATATATGATATTGAGTCACCTGTCAAAACCACATTTTAAAAAGTTAGGTAGGAAGTTAGGGAACAATGGATTTATGTTCATGGACGAGGAACCAATCAGAAAAGCAGGCTGAGAATGAGGGCACCTTCTAATAAGAATGTAATACGTGTCACTGAATTGCACAGGTAGAAATTGCTGAACAGATGTCTGGTGTCAACACAAACAATGCAAAATCTTTAGAAGGGAAGAAAGCTGTGTCTTGGTCAGCAAGACCCTGGAAAGGCAGGCAGACAGGAAATGAGCACAGAGCTGCACAGATCTCACATACCTGCCTTCTCCAGAGGGTTAGAGCCAAGAGCACAGCTGGCCTTCGACCAAAGTAGCAGGGGAGTCCCTACACTTGAACTACAAAGCAGCCTCCCCCGGTTGTCCAAGTCCACTCCTTGGGGTCAATAAATGCACACCTGCATGAGCACAGGTAAAAACTCACGAGCTCTGCTCAGACAAGGGAGTGACAGGTGGGGCAAGGGCTGAGCCAAGAACATGAGAGCAAACCACCAGAAGACATTGCTGTTCCACAGGGGGTTCACAGGATGCCCTGAGCTCTGAGACCACCCACCTCCCATGGCTCCTACCTCTCTGGCCCTGGGTCGGCATGGAGCCTAGGTGTTTGTGAGCCCACCTGGCCCAGGCATTAAGTCTGAAGTAAAACATGTCATGTGTGCACATGTCCCTCCAACAGAGGTTTACTGTACACCTAGGAGCCAGAGAGTCAGAGATGGTGCTTTGAAGGAGCTGTGGTACTTCGTGGCCTTCTTAGGAAACTGAGACGGTAAAGGAAAACCAGGGGCAATAACCAGACAGAGCCTCAGCCATGTGCAGAAGTGACCAGCATGTCCTCTGCCTAGACCTCTGGCATCAGAAGTCAAGACACCCACCTCCATCAGCACCACACGCATGGACAAAATACCATTTTGTCGACTCCTTTCCCTACTGAGGGCCAGTAGGAGGCTAGTCCTCCTGGGGCAAGCCGTCATCAGAACACCCCATATGAGTTTCAGTGGATTCGTTTCTCTAATGTACCCAGACTAACACAGTATGGTACCTTGGGAATGAGACACTGGAGAAGCAAATCATAAGATGGAGAGCAGATATTTGTTTGACCTCTTCCTCATGGCAGTTTTTCTTCTTTGTCTAGCCAGAGGTCAGATAAAGACACACTGTTTACTCGGTTGTTTTCTGGGAAAAATATGGGAAGTATGAAAATAGAAACTTTGAAAGACCATGTGCTTTCAGTCATTAAAATTTGATCTTTAGATGGGTTTAGGCCGTGCCTGCAAAGAAAACTTTGAAAAGATATGCCCCATCCAATGCTGTGGAGTACTCAGGAACCAGTGGCCTTTTCCAGAAGCTAGAAAAAAATTCTGGAACCATGAAGAAAACTCCTTTCTGGGACTGAATGTTAAAGGGAGCCTGTGGGCAGGCTGAAATGCTTGCAAGATGACCACCTGGATCTACTTGTTGAGTAGAAGTCGGAGAAATGCAACAATGAGGAGATGGGTTGAATTTGGCCACTGATAGCTGTGGACTTGGTTTACAGGGAAAAATGAGATGATGAGAGCAGGTTGGCTGGTCTAAAGTTCATGAGCTAGCATGGAGGGGCATGGCTTGTTGAGTACTGGTGAGAGCCCACGGTCTAACGGCAAGATGACCAATGGGTACCCACCCTGTGGAGGCTGAATGAGGCAGATGAAGAGATTTTTGAGCCTGTGAACTAGTGCATATTGGTGCTGACTTTATGGATAGCCTGTCCATATATGACTTTGCTTATGGATGCAGACTTCACAAGGTTCCAAATGGAATGAAGATTCTTCATGTTGAATAATATGATCATCGCCCCAGAGCACTGGGTTAATGTAAGTGGGCAGTATATAAATGGAATACCCAATATTGGGAGGATAAAGGCATGAAGTGGTTGACCTACAAACTCTCATAGGTGGGGTAACATACTCACAGGATTATAGTATTAAGGTTGAGGTGTTACTTAATTACAATTGTGAAGCTAAAGAATTATGTACAAGTGCCAAGTTGGCAAGGGTGTGGATTGAGATAGCTAAACTTTTTGTGCCAACCTGGCTGATGAGTACATGTGGGGTTTATTGAAGGGAGGAGAGATAAATGACTCGGTGAACTTCGCCTTTCCAGTTCTCGGGCCTCTTGCTTTCTGATGGTTGGTCTTGGGTGCAGCTGCCTTAGCCAGTTCCCTGCTTCAGCTGGCAAGGCTCACTTCCTGTGAGACATCCCTGAAGAGAAGCCACATAGATCTACCCTGATGCAGCTCTGGGTGCTGGAACAGCCATGTGGAGATCCCTGCCAGCACAGAGATGCTTACATGTTCACTGATTTGGTTTTCCTCCAGCAGTCAGCATCATTGTGTGTGTTTTGTGAGATGGAGGAGAAGTTTATGGATTGGTGTCAGACATATGGGATAATGTTGGATTTGTGGGCTTGAGCAGCATTGGGCTGGGTTGTTTTCTTGATGTGCATTTACCCCTTGTATAAAACTCTCTCTTATATATGAGTTTTCGTGGATTTGTTTCTCTGATGTACCCAGACTAACACACACTCTAAAAAAAGACCACTGCCCAGGACTTTGGGAGCCACCTTGGCAGCTTGAGCCAAGTGTGCTCCTTTGCTTGGCCAACCGAAGAAAGCTGCTTCTTTAGCTTTTATCGTCTCTGTACTGAGACACCTGGGAGCACTGCAGTCACACCCAGCAGGCACAAGACATTGTTTGAGACTTGTCCTATCTGGCTCTTCCCTGAGCAAGTCTGCGAGCCCAGATCACTCCATGCTCTTTCACGATGGACCAGGCGTCATGGGCAATCATTCCAGAAAGTTCCACAGCAGTCAGGACATGCTGGATTAGTGCGCATCCACACCACCTGACACCTCATTTTCTAAAGAAAACAAGGTATCCATTCCAGAAGAGACACGGGTGGATGTGATCTGTTCTGATGGCCTTTTCTGGAAGCTTGTCTCTAAACCAAATCCACTGTCCCTGAGTAGATTGCAGCCTCTTATCCTTGAAGCCCCCTTGACATCAGGAACGCCCTGGTATGACTTTTTAAAAGCTTCTCTTGACCCTGCCTGGGCCTGTGTTCCTGGGAGGCACTGTGTAGTCAGAATGTCCTTGACGATCTCCCCTTTCTGCGGTTCCCAGAAAGTGCCCCACTCAGTTTGTGTAAACAAACGCTTGCTTGTTTGGGCTTCCCGAACTCACGTGCAAAGCTGTGTAGACAGACAAACAAACAAAAGCAACTAATCTACCTGCTACATCACTCATCCGGACTGTGGTCTTTGCCTCCACAAGCTGACCCCTTGCCGCAGTGAGGGCCACTAGGGTTTCAGAGATGTTTGGTCCCATCCACCTGGCTAATAAAGATTGGCATATTGGGGGTGATCGTGGTCAGTCAGCCTGTTAGATTACAGCCATATCAGCCCGAGAGGACGGAGACGAAGTGCTCTGGGGGGGGGGGGGGGGTTCCACGACAACAGTCACATCCTTCTCCTATCCGGGAGTGGGTAGGGTGGAAGCGTTGGCCTTGGGGAGGCAGACAAGCATTTTCATTGCTGTGCCACCCCAATTCCAGAAGCCCATGGAAGCGGCAGGCCCTCAAGTCCACGGTGACTCACGCTGACCCCACGGGACAACGGGAGATTGCCTCTTTGGTTCCCAAGGCTGCCCGTGTTTCTGAGAGCAGACACGTGACCTCTCCCCTCCAAGGAGCCAGGGGCAGGTGGGAATCACGGCTCTTGTGGTTGGCAGCTCAGGGCGTCAGCCACTCCACCACCAGCTCACCAGCGACCTTGCAGTTAGCCCAGACTCTCAGAGACCTCCCGGGAATAGACGTGTGCTTCACGGGGCTTTTGCCGGCTTGTGATCCTTCAGAACCTGATCACCAGGCCTTTCTTCTGAGGCACCTTGGGGTGCATTCAAACCTGTGCCGTGCCCCACCCGAGCTCAGGTAATGGTAACGAGAGCACACAGAGCACACGCACTTCCCTAGGTCTGTGCCCCAGGCACCCACCTCTCCTTGTGAATGTCACTTGCCCCCAACCATCAAGGCCTGTGTGCCCCCCAGACGGGCAGACGTTCAACCTGGGTCTAATTTTGTCGCAGCACACGCTGCCATTCCCACAAGTGCCCCTAAGTGACAGGCTTGCTCCTTGTCAACAGCTCCCAGGATGGCATTCACCCCTTTTGTTTCACGCTTCTCAGTCTTTCTCTCTCTGCTCCCCACTCCCCCTTCCCTTCTCTCTCCCTCCTCCTCTCACCCCTCCTCCCCTCCTTCACCCCACTGCAGTCACCTTTCCCCAAATGTCCAATGGAGCACCCACCATGCTAGACGCCCTCCCCCACCCTCACCACCCACCACCCCCCACCCGCAATTATGAGTCACTCCAGCCTTTCAACCCCTTGAGTCATCAATGGTTGTTTGTTGCCTTCTTTGAAACCCCGATGTCTTGGTTTAATACAGAGAGCACCTTCTGTTCAAATCGCTGGAGGGCTTTGGATGGATTTTAAGTTTTTAATGAGTCCAATTCAGTGTCGACTCATTCTAAGTTCTACCCTTAAAGTTCCCTTATTAAGTTCACAGAGGGAGGAAAAGGGGGTGGGGGGGAAGCACCAGTGCTTGGCATTTACATTTTCGCCGTTAACACGGAGACACTTTGCCATTTTTATTGTGACTGAGAATAAGCATCCAAGAGGACAGCCCGACTGTGGCCACTCGTTAGTGAGCAATGCAGGGAGGGAACAGGGATGTGGGCGTCCAGACCCCGCCATGAACATGCAGAAAAGTTTTGCGTCACTGCCAGCAGGGGAGCCTGCTGTCCCATGAACATGACGAATGTTCCCCCATGCCTAACTAAGCAAGTTTCTGGGTGGTAGAAATGGTCCCTCTGTTATGCCTTTAAACAAAGATAATTCCTGTCGCAACTCCATCTCTGTGTCTACAAGAGAGATTCTAAATTACTGACAAGGCTAAGCTGGTGCTGCCTTTCGCATTCAATGCAGGAGGATTGATCGTTCCCGTGACCTTCACGTTCAGAGGGATGCTGGGAAGATCCAGAGATATCTCTCTCTTTTCTCTCTCTCTCTCTCTCTCACACACACACACACACACACACACACACACACACACACCAGGCTTCCTTTTGCCATCTTGCCGAATAATGTCAGGCTAAGGAAGAATTCAGTGCCTGTGTCCCTGAATAGTGTCCACAGTTCCTATGCCCTGCTCCTGACAAAAGGCTGGAGGTTCAAGTCCACTGAGGGGCCCCTTGGAACAAAGTCCTGGCAGCTCACTTCTGAGAAGCTGGTCACTGAAAACCCCACAGAGGTTCTGCTCTGCTCTGCTCTGATGCACATGGGCAGGAACTGGGATATTTGCTTCTGTTGGTTTTTTTTTAATCCTTATTTGATCCTCTTCAAATTTAATTTTATGCTTACATTTGTCTCCTGTGAGATGCCAGAGCAAACAGAGACAACAGTGCCTCTTTTAGCTGTCAAGTGAACACAAGGACCATGTGGCTGCCCTGACAGAGCGGGCCCAGGTGGGCGTTGGCGTGGGCTCACTCCCCAGCACCATGCACCAAGCCCAGCAGCAGTCGATGCCGCAGTGGGGACCATAGCCGGCTTCTGCTGTGGCTGGTCCTGTCCCTGGGGAAGGGGATTGGGACAAGCTGCCCAGACAGTAATTAACCAGACAGGGACAGACCATCATGGGTGTGTGATTGGCCACGGCATGAGAACAAGTGGAGTCTACACACACACACACACACACACACACACACACACACACCAGACTTAGGATCCTGGCATTTCCTGGGGTTGGAGGACAGTCACTTGCCCCCACAAAATGGAAAAGGTGTGATGTGAAGGAACCACTAAAGCCAAACCAGCTGCTGCCCGGCCCATCGCAGCTCGGGGCGACCCTCGTGTGCCACCATAGAGCCGCACTCCAAGAGACCTCGAACGCTGTGACCTCTCAGAGTGAGGTCACCAGGTCTTTCTTCCAAGGTGCCTTGGAACGGACACAAATTGCCAACTGTTCTGCTCGTGCTCAGTGCTCAGCCATTTGACAGGCCCAGGGGCTGCTGGGACAGGACCGCTGCTGCTGTCGAGTGCCGGCGCAGAACGACCATGTGAAGCAATGCCAGTCCCGCTCCAACCTCAAGAGCGTGAAGTTTGAGCCCATGGTCGCAGCCTCGGTGTTGATCCACTTTCTGGACAGTCCTCTTCATCGATCCATTTCACGGAAGGTCTTCTTCTCTCCCATTGACTACATGACTGTGTTGACTAGAGAAACGAGTTCACTGATACCCATGTATGTATAAGAAAGAGTTTTATATCAAATAGTAATTGTATATTAAGAAAACATCTCTTCCCAGTTCAGATCATGTCCACAAGTTCGATATTAGCCCAGAAGTCTGACAGTAGTCCATGAATTCCTCTTCAGACTCACAAAGTACATGCAATGTTGCCGAATGCAGGAAGATCACTAGTTGGTGGGTAGGAAGTCCTGTGGATCCAATGGCAGCGGACACATCTTCAGGGCTCTGACCGCCTTCAGTGTGGTTCCATGTGGCTTGTCAACAGGAAAGTGAAGCAGAGAGTATGTCCTGCCTCCAGGAGGAAGAAAGGAAGTCCCAGAATCCTCATGAGAAGGCCACGCCCATAAGAAGGGATCATTAGGCTGTGGCCTGATTGACAAGCTAGACTCCACCCCTTCACTCTTATTTATGCTCCACCCCTTCATTCTTATTTATCATGTTGACATGAAATTGTGTAACTACCACATCGACGAAGCATAGTGTCCTTCTTCTGAGACAGACATGTGTTTCTTTTCTTGCTCCTGGTTGCCAACTTTATAATTTACTCACAAGCCAATGATCTTATGCAATCCCGACGCAAACCATTTAAAAGATGAAGCTTCATCGTGAGGGAGTTATAAAAGTCAGAGGCCTGGGTAGGCATTTAGAGGCTGGTGATGAATGGTCTCACTTTCCGGTCAAACAGATGGAGGCCCAGAAAGGCGAGCTACATGCATGTGGACAGACACACAGTGAGTGACAGGGTGTCCCAGTGCTAGTTGTGTTCCAGGGCCCAGCATCACTTCACTGGGAGACTTTCTGTCACCATCCGGGAAAAGGAGCAGGAAACTGGAAAGTGGAGACAGAAGTGATGGGAGACGACAAAGCAACTTCTGAGGGTGCCGTGAGCTGGGGTCAACCAGAAGGTGCCAGCTTGGTCATTTGGTCTTGCAACCTCTGGCAAAGTCTCCGGTGTTCCCTTTAAAATTCCTGCCAGGAACTCAGAAAGCAAAACGCGAGTGGCACGTGTTGGATATCACCATGTGGAAGTCATTCATGGGTCAACCATAAAGAGAAGTGTTGGGGAAACCACGGGAGGTGAGGTTTAAGAGTCTGGAGTGAGAGTTTAAAATGCAAAGTCACAGACTGAGCAAGACCAAACATAGGATCCCCTCTCCCCACTCCTCAAATGGCAAACACACCTGAGACAAAGGAGTCCAGTAAAAATGGAGGCCAATGGAGAGTGGGAG
Organism: Nesogale talazaci; assembly: GCA_004026705.1. NCBI lineage: Eukaryota > Metazoa > Chordata > Mammalia > Afrosoricida > Tenrecidae > Nesogale > Nesogale talazaci. The sequence continues at coordinate 12,419 of PVJH01020127.1, read as the reverse complement.
CCAACATTTGTTATGGAAGGAAAGAGAGGCTTCGAGCTAAAACGGGTGAGGAGTCCCGTGCCCAACGCAAACAGGACTCAACAGAAAAGCACTGTGTCTGTGTACCGACTGAGAGACAAGCTCAACTGTGTGGTGAGTGGCAAGAGCAGCGACATCAGTGGGCGCAGGAAGAAATGTGCATAGTCGCTGAAGGGAGCAAGCGGCGGCAGAGGCAGATCGTGGTCACACATCAAACTGGCTCCAGTGGGAAGACTTGGCAGCTTCAGGTGCAGAGCAGGTGGGGGAAGTGCAAGTTCTCACAGTCGGGAACCACCATAGTGTGATACTGGGCTTCTCAATTAAACAAATTTCCAATTTGGGAAGTATTTCAAATTTATAGAAAATTTGGAAACATGACAGTGTGATGAAGATTACCCAAATCTACCCTTTGTTCACCTCTTACCTAGGTTTATAGATTCTTAACATCTAAATCCACCGACTTCACACTGCGCTACTGTGTGCTCACTCTCATGCATTTACAAGGTAGATGAGTGGATGGATTGATAGATGGATGGATGGGGAGATATGTGGCCAAACACTGATAGTAGAGAGATGGTGGATGGATGGATGGATGGATGGATGGATGGATGGATGGATGGATGGATGGAGAAATGGAGGGATAGATGAAGAGATGGATGGATAAAGAGATGGGTGGGTGGATAATAGATAAATACATGGGTGGAAGGATGGATGAATGTCATTAAGTCAAACCAACCCTAATTTTCAGTGACCTCAGAGGCTGTCTGTGGCTGATTTTCAGGAGTCAGTCACTGGAACTTTCTGTTTAGTGAGAGAGCCCATAGTCAAAGAGTCACTGTCAATTCATTGTGACCTTCTAGGGTTTCTGAGATGGTACATTACTCTGGGAACAAACAGCCACATCTTTCTCCCACATAGCTGATGGGGAGTTTGATCTTCTGACCTCTGGTCAATAGCCAAACACATAACCCAGAGCATCACCAGTGCTCCTTTATAGATGGATAAGAATCTACACATAATTGTTTTCACGTTTACTAAACCCTATGTGGAGGTGATCGACATACATCACATCCCTCTAACACTAAACACTTTCCTAATTGGAACATCGGCACTGCACAGTCTTTAGCTGTCATGGTGCTAGATGCCCGTGAGTCAACTCCAGGTCCTGGTGACTCTACTTATGAACAACAGAAACACTCCCCGGCCCTGCTTCAGCTTCACATCCGTGCCTGTGTCTGACCCCATTGTTGCAGCCACTGTGCCAGTCCACCTCACCCAGGGCCCCCCCTCTTTCCAGCTGACCCTCTATCTTACTAAGCATGCTGTCCTTCTTCAAGGACTGGCCCCTGCCCCATTACATGTTCACAGCATGTGAGATAAAGTCTCACCATTCTTTCTCCTTCAGGATCATCCTGGCTATTCTTCTTCCAAGACAGACTTGCTCATTCTGCGGGTAGCCCATGATCTCGTCTCTGTTCTGGACCAACCACCAAAAGTCTCGCTCCTTCCCATCTTCTTTCGCCCATGGCCAGCTTTGGCACGCACATGAGGTGAGTGAAGACCCCCATGCTGCTGCCAATCATCCCAATGCTGACCCTCGCAGGGTTGGCCCTTCTCATACAGGACCCAGCGCTGCAGTCATTACTACATCTTTAGCATCCCTCCTTCATTTCTGTAATGAATAACAAACTTTTTATTGTGACTTGGTGAAGAGTTCCAGAGCAGATCGACTCTCTACTCAGCAGCTCATACATGTTGTTGAGTTTCCTGTCATTGACTGCCATCTTCACTGGTCCCCTCGGCTTCCTGTTTTCCTACCTCCTCCTTTCCCACCTCTCAGAACTGCATCCTTTTGGCAAAGGTCGCCCCACATAGGTCATCAGGTCTCTCTCCCGTGGTGCCAGTGGGTGGGTCCGACTAGCCGATCTTCCAGTTGGTTGTTTTGGGGTGGCATAGAGATGATGTCAGATCACAGAGACCCCATAAAACCCACTTGCATCAAGTTGACTCTGACATAACGCGGACAATGCACCGGTCTCTGCAGGAGCACACCCCCTCGTCTGTCTTTCACCCTGAGTGGCCAGTGGGTCCGAACTGCTGACCTTGCAGTTAGCAGCCCATCATTTACCCCCTGTGCACCACTGAGGTTCCTTAGGAACCCTACAGGACAGAGGGGAGCTGCCCCACAGGGCTTGTGGGCGGTGACCTCGAGGGAGCACTCTGAAGAAGCCAGGGGCTGGGTTTCCATTGCCAACCACCCTTCAGGTAGCAGCCAAGTTCAAACTGCATGAACCACCCAGGAGCTGCCATCGGGGCACGTGCAGACACGCAGGTGCCTCCGGGTGGAAAGCCCTTTGGCGTTTCCAGCCACCAGCAGTGGGGCTGACGGACACAGTGGGTGGGGCGGGGGTGTTCCTTGGGGCATGCAAATTTCACAGCCACACACCAACAAATGGTGGTGAGTCCTCGCGTGGGTAAAGGTACCAAAATCTACCCAAGTGTACCTGTAAAAGGGTGTGCTTTATTGTCTTCAAATTATACCTTGATTGATTTCTTTTTTAAAAAATCAGCCACAGGAAGAAAAGAAAAAAAACCTGAAAGTAAAAACAGTTCGACTGACAGTAACTTCTCAAGAGAAACAATGTTTTCCAGGAGACAATATAATGATATGTTCAAAGTGCAGAAAGAATATACCTGCCAAGGTAGATTTCTATTACCAGGGAAAATATCTTTCCAGAAAAAAAGGAAATGAAATAAAGGCCTCTTCAGATGAGGGGGGGTGTGCACGGCGATGACAGTTTTGTATAAGCAGTTGCTACTAAACAAGACACAAGAGAAGGAGATGGTTTCGGAAGAAGATGAGGGGCACAGGTGGGAAACGGGACAGAGGATAGCAGGTCTCCGCGAAGAAAAATCCACACAGCGTTTGCCAGATGGGTTTTGGTTTGTGCTCAAGAGGATGCCCACTGGATTCAGGATGCTGCTGAATGCCCTGACGCTCCTGGCTACTTGTGGGGATACCTGTGAGCAGCATAAAGCTGTGCCGTGAGGGCATAGGCTGCCAGCAATATGAGAGCAGACTGCGAGGTCCTTTTTCCTGTGGAGATGCTGCCTGGATTCAAACCACCAACCTCTCCAAGAACTGCCAAGCGCATCCTACCCTTGGGACTGGGGCACATGATGAATGGAATTAAAGTATGATATAAAATTATCTGGAAAGAAGGTGAGGTTGCCAGATGACATTAGATGTGGATCAGTTTTAAAAGGCATGCTAATTTCTCCAGAGTAGCCCCTAACACTGTAGTAAAAGAATGTGTCTAAGCTACTTTTCTTGTACTTCTATCTTTTCCCTCAATAGACCCAAAAGAGAGAAAAGAAAGAATATAGTACAAAAAAATAGATGGTAGATTAAAACATACATGGTCTGAAAAAGACTGGGCTGACTGGGTTGGCAGAGACTGTGGAACCCCTGAGACATGGCCCCCCCCACCCCATCATCCTTCAGGCTTGGATCCAAACTCACCCCGTGGTCCATATGGGAAACAAAGCAGGCATATGAGCTGGTCAGTCACACCAGTGAGGGCCCTCAGGAGATCGAAAGGCCAAAAATATCAGCACCGGGGAGGGAGAGAGCAGAAGGGTGGGGGGAGTGGAGGCTGGGGGGTAGAGGGGCAGGGGGTTCGTGAAGACAGGAGAGACTCATGCAGAATGCTGTGACCGGATGTGGAAAGGACTGCAGCCCAGGCCACAAATCAAAATGAGCATGAAGGATGGAGTGGGAAACCAACATGCTCTATAAACTTTCACCCAATCCACACACTTACACACGCACACACTCGCTCATGTGCTCACTCACTCACAAAGGGTCCAACACAGCCGGGCACTGGGAACTGGAATCCCCTAAAGGGCACTGAACACCACCGCCACGTGTCGACCCACAGAACCATCACGTCCATACTTCTGATGGTCACGCTTGAGAAGACAACGACCCAGTCTTACTCTGAGCAGTGAAATACTGAGCGACTACCAACTGTCGAATTCGGTCCACTAGGGAGACGCCTGAGAGGACGGTAAGAGAATTATACAAGAAATCATGAAAAGTTTGCCATTCCATTTAAGTAGCTACCTCTGATCAAATATTCAGCTCCCAAGTGGGAGGGAGCAGGACTGGGGGAAAACGGTGGCCTGTGTGTGCCAGGCATTCTGAGACTAAAAGCTCTCAGGAGAACTAGGGAATGAACATGAGCAGCAATTCATCATCCCTTCTTCCCCCAGGGTGTTCGACAATGCTTCGAATGGCTTTGGAAAGGACACAGAGTGACTATAAAGAGGAAGAAGGTTCCATGCAAAGAAGGACGTGGGCATGGGCAGGACGAGTGACTCTGATGGTGGCCCACTAAACCAACCACACGGCCCTCAAATCGAGTCAGCCTCAGGGTGACTCTGGAGGGTCAGGATAGAACTGCCCTTGGGGGGTTCTGAGACTAAATCTCTGGTGGCAGATAGCCTCGTCTTTCTCAGACAGAGCAGCTAGTGGCCCTGAACCACTGACCGTATAGTTCGCATCATGATGCTTCATAACCCACCTCCCCTACTCCATGTCACCAGGGCCTAAAGGATTATGTTACTCCATTACAGATCCCAGGTCTCAGGTACCCATGAGGACTCTGATCAAACTCATTTATGAAAGAAGAAATGACACTTAGTCTCAGTCCAGCAAACACCAGAAATAGATCAGCTATTTCCCAACTGAGAGGAAGGCAAGTTTCATAACCTACACACACACACACACACACACACACACACACACACGTGCGCGTGCATATGTGCAGTGAAGTCCATTCTGATGCATTTCACCCTGACTTAGGATTTCGGCGGCTGTAAATCTTTGCCAGAGCAGACGGCCTCCTCTTTCTCCTGCAGAGAAGTTGGTGGGTTTGAACGCCCAATCTCAGGGTTAGCAGCCCAAGGCTTACCCAACAGGGCCACCAGGGCTCCTTAATGAAATGCCTCCGAGCTGGGCAGGGAGACAGCCAGGGCAGAAGAGGAAGAGGGGGAAGGGAGACACTTTCCAGGAGCCCCGCCAGCCCATCCTTCCCAAACGGGCTCATTTCCACAGTGCATGAGAACCTTGTGGTTTACTGTCATGGGGGGCACTGGCAGAAGCAAACAGAATAAAGATGGATATGGCTAGAGAACTTAGATTTTAAAAAGGAGAGAGAGAAAACACTTCTTCTTGCCTTTTCAATGGGTTATTTAGCTTCATTGACATCTGTTGACATTGAAAAATGCCACCACCTTGGCTGTAAATATGCTAAGGCTGTAAATGTTGTTTCCACTTCCATTGGAAGTAAACACACTTGCCGTCTTTGGAAAGGGCTGTTTCCAAGAAGGCACTCTGCTCCCGAGAGCCTGGCTTGGTGGAGGGGGGACAGTTCTTTGCAGGGGACTCCGGTTCTGCACATCCCAGTGTGCTGCACAGAGTCACTAAGCTCCCCAGAGCCCTGAGACTCAGGGAGTGGCAATTTGAAAAGACTGAGACTGAAGGGGTGGAGCTTAGCCTGTCAATCAGGCCGCAGCGTGATGGCCTTCTTTGGAAGTGCAAAGGAGATGAATAGCTTGCTTAAGGTGTGACACAAGCTCACTCTCTGGGAGATATTGCAGCTGACAAGACACAAGGAGCTAGGCTACTGCCCTGAACTGGAGGAGCCACGTGGAGACCCCTGCCAGTGCTGAGATGCCTCTACTGCCACTGGATCCACAAGACTTTCCGCCCACTGGCCTGTGATCATCCTGCATTTGGCATCATGGCATGGGTTTCGTGAGCCTGAAGAGGATTTATAGATGGGTATGGGACGTATGGGCAAATACCAGACCTAGGGACTTGATCTGGACTGGGCTGGGATGTTTTCTCAATATTCAATTGCTGTTGTATATAAAGCTCTTTCTTATACACATATGCATATTTTAATGAATTTGTTTCCCGAGTCAACAAAGACTAACACACTGGGTCTCTGCTACAGTGAACTTTCCAAGGACTAGGTCATCCTGCAGACTTTGTGCAGCAGGCTCCAGTCCGAAGTCCAGCAGGGGGCTGTGACCCTGTCCCTCACAGGCCAGAGGTAAAAGCCAGCCCCTTCTCCCACCATGTAGGGCAGCCATGCTCTGATCTGGAACCTCTGGGTCTCCTGTGACGGCCAGATAAGTACAGCCAACCGAAAATTCTGTTGATGCCTCCCTCTAAGAAGAGGAAAGACAGAGGTGTCTTGGGGCAGCTGCCGGAGACCCTCCACAAGGACTCTGAGGTTTGAGATGCTAATCATGACTGTCCATGAAGATCTGGGTGTATCTCAGGATAAGGAGACACCAGAACACCTCCTGTCACCTGACCCACTGGCATCTGGGTACTGAGGGATCTACCAGTGTCTCAGAGTGGCTGGCTAAGGCCAGAGGTCCACCTTAACCTTCAGATCTGCTTCTTTGGGCCCATTAAGCGTGTGTGGAATGCAATCAGGAGATGCCAGGCAGAGATATGTGCTCCAATGTGTCTGAAACCTCTGACAACATCATCCCAGGTACTGATCCGCAAGGTTCCTGGGAAAAATAGCCATCATCCTAGGTCTCAGCACAGGTGGGCAGGAGTCCCTGGTTGTAGGCTATGTCCTTGCACCTAAACAGAACTTCACCTTCTCTAGGCGGTCATTACTGGGGCATTAGTCAGTCCAGGACTCTGTGCCAAATGTTGGACACATGTCACATTCCCCCCAGCCCCCAGGATCTAGTCCCCTGGAAGCTGGTCTCTACTGGGCCACAAGAGAAAGGGAGGCCCACACAACTAGATGGGCTCCAGCGCCTGGACGAGCACCCAGCCCTGACTCCAAAGACCAGGACTTTCATCAGTGACTGTTGGCGTTTACTCCCATAGAAGATTCCAGCAACTCACAAGGTCACACTCTTGCTTGGACTCCACTCAAACCTCCAAGTCCAGGAGGGTGTCTGTGGTCTAGGTGATGTCCCCACGGCCACGCCAGTGCTACACTTCAGCCTGCAGCTGCTGACCACAGGGTCACCAGAGAGAGTCCGCAGCGCCCCTCTCTTCAGAACGCTTTCTAAATGCCGCCTTCCTGCTCCTCAATAAGTCATGGCCGGGCCTCAGGCAGAGCCGCGCTCTCTGTGGAGGGCTGTGGATCAGATAAAGGAGGACTCCAGGGCTTCTGGGAGGATGCGAGGGTTGCAGCATGAAGCGCTCCTGGAGGGCCGCTTTTCCTTCCTCTAATTGTGGGTTTCCCTTTTTCATGAGCTGGTTTAGCCTTCAGAGAGGAGAAGCGCAGCCTGCATTTGACTCCAGCTGCCTGGATGGGCTCTGCGCAGGGAGGGCGCACAGGGAGCCTGGCTGCTGCTGTTTGCACTGCCCTGCACCCCTGCCGGGAAAGGAAACCCCATTCCAGGGAGGGGCTCAGGGGGGCTGTCCTCTGACTAAAACACACAGGCAGAAGGTAGAGCCATCCACACACCCAACACACACACACACACACACACACACACACACACACACACATTCACACACCCCACGCCAGCTCTCGGCCCTCCCTCCCTGACTCCTCAGACCTCTGAAAACCCCTTCCCCAGCATCTGGGTCCATTTTCCTCAGACCACCCTGGGTTTACTGCACGGCAGCCAATGGTGAGGGGCTGTTGCCAGGAGTCGTGACAGTGACTCCACTCATAACTGAAGAAAACACCCCAGGCCCCATCCTCTCCCCACCAATGCTATGTCTGAGGCCTGTTTTGTGCCACCACCCTACCCGCCCCCATTGGTCCTTCTCCTTAAGGGTGAAACGGGGAACCAGGGGCTGCTGGAGTCCTGGGGCCACCCTTAGAGGGTTGGCTGCCACACCCTGTGTTCCTTGGGAGCCACCCAGGTCTCATTTGCATCGGGAAGGAAGCCCAGCTGAAATGTGAAGGCTGTTAGTATTCACTAAGTTTGTCCCCACCAGTCGTCTCTGTGTGCAGAGGGGTTCTGGCAAAGCAAGCTGCTGTTGGCACACTCAAGACTCCCCCACTTTGTCGCGTGCCTTGGGGCACCTCCTCTCGATGCCTGGTGTCCCACACGAGGAGGACATGGCTGCTTGCAGGGCACTTCCTGGACACTGCTTAGGCACTTCCCACTGAGGAGCACGCGTCATCCATCGTCACAACAGTCCCAGCAGGGAAGGAATGCCAGTTTCCTGATTTTAGATGGGAAACGGAGGCACCAGAATGGTTGACCTGTTCAAAGCCGCGTAGCTAGTAAGTGGAGAAAACAAGAACTCTTTCTCTCCTGTTTAAAGCAAACAAAACCGCCCTCATCTGAAAAGCAAAGGTGTGGTTTTGAGGACTAAGGTGCCCTGACCCAAGCCCTGGTATTTTCAAAGGCCTCATAAACCTGGGAGAGTTGGACATGGAATGCAGAAGACAAAGAAGAGTCGACACGTTTGAATTGGTGCTGGAGAAGGATATTGAACGTACCACGGACTGGTAAAAGGACAAACTGATCTGTCTTAGGAGAAATACGCCCAGAGTGCTCCTTAGAGGAAAGGATGGCAAGACTCTCTCCCACAGATGTTGCACAGAAGAGACCATCCCCGGGGAAGGGCCACGTGTTTGGTACAGTGGAGGGGCCGCAGAGAAGAGGAAGACCCTCAGGGGTATCAAGTGACAGCAGGGCTGCAGGGGTGGACAGAGGCACAGGATCATTGTGAGGCTGGTGTGGAACCAGGCGGCGTTTTCCTTCTGTTGGATTCAGGGTCGCTATGGGCTGGGGCTGGCTCATTGGCACCTCATGACCACAACATCTGTCCCTGTGTCCCCTGGGGTGGCCTTTGTGATGCGAGACGGTGATGCTAGTGACTGTGCTGCCAGTCTTTCAAACGCCAGCACAGTCACCCACAGTGGACAAGTCACAGTGGAGTGTCCAGACATGGCAGAAAGACCGGGGGACCTACAGCTGAAAGCTAGCCCGTGAAATCCCGATGGTGCTCAGCACTGACTAGAGGGCCGGCAAGTGGGCCCGGGCACTCGAGGGAGCTCAAGACTGCAGCGGCTGCAATGAGGCCTCGAGCAGATCAAAGAACGTGAAGATGCTGCCAGACCAGCTGGAGTCCTGTTCTGTCAGCCACGGGGGCTGCTGAGACCAGAAACCAGACGAGGTCTGGGACCCATCCCGGCTGGTCACTGAGATGAGAAGGTCCCCCTCAAAACAGGTCATAAATGGTGACAGGTCACAGGCTCGACAGCCCCGGGGTCCCCAGTGCCCTAGAAAGCCCCCTTCCTCAGTCACATTGTTTGGCCCAAGGAAAAGACACAGATGCTGGCTCCTCTGCCGGCTGGAAAAAACGCCACTGTTGGCCTTAATGAATCACTCGGCATCGGAACACATCAAATTCATCACCGGTGTTTTTGTTTTTTTTCCTGAAGATGATTAAATACCACTTTCTGTTCCTTTATAGCAAGAGGCAAGTGACAGTCGATCCATCAGCTGATCCGTTGACTTTTAACTACAGCGCTTCACATTCATTATTTCCTACTTAAATCATTCTTCCAGCACAGAGGGATGCCTTTGCTCTGCCCGCTGACAGCACAGAATCTGAGCGGCGTGCCCAGAGAAGCGTGGCTCCACACCCCGCCGGGGCAGCAGCAGATCCATTAAACCAGGGCCGGGACTCTCCGCCCCTAGTAAGATGTCTGAGACCGGCTTCCGGGGGTGGAAAGAACAAAGACCCTCTTGTTTCAGGATGAAAAGTCACCTCTCCACCCTGATATCAAAATAAAAACACTCGCTGCCCTCACGACAATTACACTGTATAAAAGAGGGTAGGATAGAAGTGCCCCAGTGGGTTTCCAAATCTGCAAGTCTTACTAGGGGAATAAGAAATCTCATCTTTATCCCGCAGAGAGGCTGAGGGGTTTGAACCATTAGCAGCCCAACACACTACCCATAAGGCTACTAGGGGTCCTTGACCCCAACACACCGAGCCCCACTCTACATGGTCACAGAGTCCTCGGTGCTGCTTACGGAGACGCCAGTGCACGCACACACTGCCAAACACTCTGTGGCCTCGCGATGACTGTGGCAGTCAGCTGTCCGAGACTGTACCTGGTTCTGGCCATGGAAACCCCAGTCTTTCTCCCACAGAGTTGCTGGTGGCTCCCCACTACCGACCATGTGGTTCACAAGGGGGGGCTGAGTCAGGGCCCAGGAAGGGAGGGGGTCCCACGAGGACACAGTGGAGTCGCAGCGGGGTTGGGTGGCAGGGGAGCACGCACCTCCTTCCTATGTCCGGAGGACACTCTCAGGAATCAGGAAGTCCCTGAACAGCCAGGCTCAGTGCTGTCCACAGTCCGGCACTCCCCTTTCCAGAAGCTGTGTGTGCTGCCCCCACCCCACCCCCACCCCCCAGTAAGAGCCCTTAAAGCTCCCCCAGTCTTCCAGCAGGGCACCGTCACTCACTCTGCCTGCCTGCGAGTGCTTCACAGCCTGTAGCCGAGTGTGGAGAGCAGGTCCCTTGTGCTGAGATGCTGCCGTTAGTGACTCTCGGTGACCCCACGGGTGCAGAGCGGGGCTACTCCAGAGGACTCTCCGTGGCCAGGACCTTTTGAAGCAGTCGCTACCCCTGTCTTCTGAACTGCCTCTGGGTGTCTTTGAACCACCAGCCCTCAGGCTACTCCTTGAGGGTGTGTGGATTTGGGCATGCAATATTTGCTCTACAAGCATCCACCCAAATAGCAATTGTTTCAAAGTTATTTTCAAAGGTGAGGCGGTCATCGATACTGCTGGGACAGGTTGCAGGAAGGTACTCGGTGTGGTGAGCGTGTAAAGAGTGACAGTCTTGGAGATGCACAGGGCAGGTCTAGCCAGACCTCGAGGGTCACTGTGGTCAGAGCCGACCTAAGGCAGTGAGATTGGACTCAGATTTGGGTCTGGTTTGTATTTTCTAGGAGTGGGGATCAGCTACATTATGCTGTGTAACAAACAACATTGAAACAGCAATAGCTTAAAACCACTAAGTTTCGTTCTAATGCACCCTGCTTGTGTGGACCAGGCCAACAGCTTGCCCTGCTTGTGAAAGTCACCAGCTCCTGTCTTTACAGAAACAGACTGATACCGCTTCCAGCAGCAGCTACTGGATTTGAACTGCTGACCACTGGGTTAGCAACTGGGTGCTGTAACCACTGCACTACCAGGGCTCCTCAAATGGCCAGTCGTACTGTCTAAAACCACCGCCACCGTGTGCCAGTTTATCCTGCTGCGGTGCTGCTGTGATACCAGAAGTGATACCACCAGTATTTCGGAGACCAGCGAGGTCACGCCGCAAAGTGGATAGGATTCGACTGAGCTTCCGGACAAAGACAGACTAGGAAGAAAGACCTGACGATCTATTTCCAAAAATTAAGTCATGAAAATCTACAGCCCAACGGTACCTTGTCTGACTCCACGGCTTTGGATCCCTCAACCAAATCCATCAGGAGAAGAAACGTGGCCACTGACCTCACCCTCAGTGAAGGATTCTCGCGTCCCGAGGCAGCGAGTAAAGCTGTCTGTGTGCACAGTTCTGTGATCCTGGGAAGTGCGTCCAGCATGTTTTCAATTTTTCAGAGGTGTTCATGATTACTGGTAGTGTGATTAAATATGTAAGGGCATGACACAGCGTAGCTACCATGCATTTACTTTACATTGCGACTCAAAACAACAGGTTTCAAATCTAAAGTAGCCATTCCAGTATTGACCTGCTCAATGTATTTGTATGTTCATAGGCAGGTGAACACACGTAGAAGCAGATACAGCAAGATAACAATGGCAATCTTGGAGTCCTAGGTGCAGGGGTGCCTTTTAAAAAAATCATTTTTTTTTCATTTAAGACAGGGAATACTTTATTCAAAACCCATCAGAGAAATGAACAGCTTGGGTCCATGACAAAGCGTTCATGTTTTAAAGCACAGGTCAGTAATTGTATATGGAAGTTTACACTGCTACATGCACATTAACTGAGCAGCCCACAACTTTTCAATGTTTAGAACAGAGTAAGTTTCCCTGTAAGAGCAGCACCTTTGTGACAACTTTAGTACTCTTCTCCTTCCTCCTCTCCCTCTCCTTCAACAGAATCCACACCAACCTCCTCATAATCTTTCTCAAGGGCAGCCATGTCTTCCGGGCCTCGGAGAATTCTCCTTCCTCCATCCCCTCCCCCACGTACCAGTGGACAAAGGCACGCTTGGCGTACATCAGGTCAAACTTGTGGTCCAGGCGAGCCCAGGCCTCAGCAATGGCTGTGGTGTTGCTCAGCATGCACACAGCTCGCTGCACCTTGGCCAGGTCTCCACCAGGGACCACAGTGGGAGGCTGGTAATTAATGCCAACCTTGA
>PVJH01020126.1:27921-41553 GCA_004026705.1 Nesogale talazaci | reverse complement strand
TTGAACCTCCAACCCAGTGGGCCGCAGTCCTGCGCACAACCACTACGCCACCGAGGCTCAACCCTAGACCCAATTCTTTTTTTTTTTGAGAGGGGGCATCACTGCCCTCAGGTGGTGGGAGTAGGAGGCCCAGCCTTTGCTCCGTGGAGCTGGAATCGAACCTCCAACCCAGTGGGCCGCAGTCCCGCGCACAACCACTATGCCACCAGGGCTCAGCCTAGACCAAATTCTTAATCAAGAACCCCACCCTCACCCCCAGTCAATGGTGTTGGTACAAATGATTTGCACTTCTCGACTAACCCAAAGGTGGGCAGTTCACATCTCCCCAGGAGCGCTGTGGAAGAAAGACCTGGCGATCCTCATCCATGAAAGGTGACCCCTGAAACCGCTGCCAAGCACGGCGCTCCTCGGAAACTGGGGGATCTCTGACTCACAGACCACCCGATGACGGCAGGCTTCGTCTTTTCGTCGAGGTGGGAGAGGAGAGAGGGTGACCGAGGGGATAGGCCACCGGACAGATGAAAGGTGAGCACAGAGGTGACAACAGATGGCTCGGAGATGTCTCCTGTGGATAACCATGTGATAGGAACCCCTAGGAAGTGAGGGCTGGTGGGGAGGGGTGGGGAGCAGCGGACAGAGCCTTCCCATGACTGGAGACTGGGCTGGGGTGAGACTGGCACTGAATGTTTGTCCTTCCACGCCCCCTGATAGATCCTCATCAACAACTTGGGTCAACACGTTGCCTCTTCAGGTCAGCCACCGGGACCACTCCACCTAGGTTCCTGCCTAGCCCCACCCCCACCCCCACCCCTCTCTTCACTCCTAAAGTTCTTTGCTCCCAACACCCCCTCTCCATCTTCACAGGCCCCGTTATGAGTTGTGTTCCTGCTCGCTCACTTTCGGTGGGTAGCGTGCCATCCTGACTAGACTGGAAGCTCCATGAGGCCAGGCATCTGACTCACTTTGCTAACCGTGGAGACCTTCCCGGCAGCTCCCTGGCCTGACCGGTGGTGTGTGAGTGAGGGAATGAGTGCTTGACTGAAGGTGAAGCCCTGGGCAGGGATTGGTCTCTTCTCCACAAAGGGGTGGGCAGCCATGGAAAGTTCCTCAGGAAGGCAGGCTCAGGATGTAGCTGGTGTTTTTGCGGCTGAGTGGAAGATGGATTGGAGAGAGAAGGCAGGATTGGGGGGGGGGGGGGGGTTGCTGAGAAGCCATGGGGGAGATAAAAATGCAGCACCTGGCCTGGGCTTGGGAACCCCCCCCACCCCACCCCCGCTGCCTGAGTGCCCCGCACCCCCTCCCCACCGTCCCACCCTGGCCAGGCCTGTTGTCTCCAGTCCCAGTGGCAGGCGGTGGGAAGAGCAGGGCTGGCCAAGCTGACACTCACTAATCACGGCCCTCACCCCAGAGCCGCACTGACTGTCTGGTCTCCATGGAGACACGGCAACCTCCGGCCACTTGTTAATGGCAGCTCAACAAGGCTGCGGCAACGGGGGTGGGGGTGGGGGGTGGTATTGGGAGGGTGTTTTGTGTGTGTGTGTGTGTGGGGAGGGGGGGAACGGCCTGACCAGCGTCCCCTAGCCCCACACTGCCCCCATCCCAGCCTGGGCCTCTGCAGCATACCCCGGGGGACACTCAAGTTGGAGGGACGGGAGGGAGGCCGGTGGCTGGGAGGCTCCTCACCCCTTTGTGCCCCGCCTCCCTTGGCACTGCCAAGCAGTGAGGGCAGAGACTGCCTCTGCCCTGCGGACTCCTCCGCAGGGCTGCTGGGAAGCTGAGCTCATGCAGGTCGCCCAGGCAGGGCCAAAGGGCTGGAGGGGGATGGCGAGGAGAGCCGGGAGGGGACCTGCCCACATCCCACACAGCCGCGGAGGGGCGGAGGAGGGGGGCACTGTGCCTGCCCTGACAATCCTCTGCTCTGCTAGCCAGAGGCAGGGGCCCGATTGGGAGCCATCTGTCCAGAACCTCTTCCCCAGTGCACTGTCACTACATCTAAAATGCCACCATTAGCAATTCACTCCTTCAGGAGGCAGCCTGGCATGGCAAGGAAACAACAGCCCTGCCTCTGCAGTCTCTCCTCTCCAGGGGGCGGGGTGGGGTGGGGGTGGGGGGTGGGCAGGCCCGGCCCGGCCTCTCTGCCTCTGAGTCCTGACTTCCCCATCTGTAAAATGGAGAAGCCGTTCAGCACACACGCGAGCGTGGACCCCGCGCCCCATGTGATGTCCTCAGTGGCACTCCTCCCCTAGCCGGTGCCCCCCCCGCCCCCCCCAGACGAGTCGGGCACTGACCCACAGCAGCCACCACCCTCCTGTAATTGTGGTCCACATTTATCTGCCCACAGACTGCGCCCTGCGGGGATGGAGAGCTCCTCTGTCTGTTCGACAAACAAAGGAGGTGGGTGGGGGGAATCGCTCGGCCTTTTGTTCTTTTCCCTTCTAGAAGGTGCTGAGCACCTGGAGCCCTGGTTCCTGCCCTCTCGTCCCCCCCTCCCTCCGGCCTTCCCACCTCTGCTGTCCATCCATCCTGCAACTACTCCCAAGTCCCTCCCCCCTGTGGGGCTTCCCAAAGGACCCAGGTGTGACTCCCGCAGACAGGTGAGGCAGGGGTCAGATTCCCGGAGCCCAGCCACCCAAGGCCCGCCCACGGCTGGCCCGGAGCCTCGGCCCAGCTGCCTGCCCCTTCTGTGTTTTTCCCTGCTCACTCCCCAGGCAACTGTCCAAGTTGAAAGGGCCCTGGAAGTCATTAGCGCTGTCTCCTCAGTCTGCAGCCAGATGAGGAAACTGAGGCCCAGAGAGGCTGTGGCTGGCTCCGACCCCGCAGCGGCGCCATTGCTGAGCCGACAATGTACCGATTATGTGGGCCTGCTTGGGAGGCGGCTTTTGGCTCTCTCTGCCCTGCTGACAGCTGTGTTCCCAGCGGCAGCTGGAATGCCAGTGGGAGGCCGGTCTGGCCTTTGCCCCTGACTCCCCAGGGCAGAACCAGGTGGCTCTGGTTGGGCTCAGGGTTGTGGGGAGGACTCTGGGGGACAGCCAGGGCACCCGTGGGGGCATGGGCTGACTGGAAGATAAAGAGGCAGGATGGATTCCAGAGGCTCAATCAGAAAGCCCCAAGTTTCTGCTCTGCCACTCACTCGCAGGGTAACCTTGGGTGCCTCATTTCACCTCTCTGACGCTGCGTCCTTCGCAGAGTGCCAGCGCTTTGTCAAGGGGCAGCTGGGAGGCAGGAGGGGCTTTCCTTGTTGAGCGGCCCGGTAAGGAGGCAGGAGCAGAGCAGGGCCCGGTGTGAACATACGTGCCCTTCCCGCTAAGATGTGACATCAAGCTGAACACCCGGCTTTGGAGCTGGAACAGTCTAGGCTGTTCAGTAGCTGAAGGAGGAAGCAGGACCAGAGAGGGAGAGCGAGTTGCCCAAGGTCACCCAGTGAGTCTGGGGCCAACATGGGCCCAGAGCCCAGACTGGACCCCGGGTCCCCCCGCCCAGCTGCCTCGCTTGCTCTTCCAGCCCCCTTGGTTTTGTTTCCCCCAGTGAGTGGGCGCAGAATGGGCCCAGCTTCCTTCCTGTCGCCCTGCCCGCCGTCTGCCACGTTGGCACCCGCCTGCAGCCTACTTGTCCCTGCTGCTACTGCTGTGGCGGCGCGGGCCCCAGCCGAGATCAACCCGCTGCCGAGAGTTTGCCCAGAGCCGCCAGAGGCAGCCAGGGCCACGGGAGCGGCCAGAGCCAGAGCTGGGGCTGAGCTGGCTGACTTTGCCCGCCAGGGAAGGAATGAGCCAGCCGGCAGAGGGAGGGACCAAGGGCTGAGTCAACTGCTGAGATCCTCCTAGCTTCACTCACCAGGGGTCCAGAGCCTGGGGGTGGGGGGTGATCGGAGTGTGGGGTTCAGGTAGCTGGGGCTGTTTGTGGGAACAAGCACACGTGTGTGTGTGTGTGTGTGTGTGTGTGTGTTTGGAGGAACGTGCTGGGGCAGGTGGTCAGTCTGTGTGTGTCTCAATGTGCACAGGTGACTGTGTGTGTGTGTGTGTGTGTGACAGAGAGAGAAAGTTTGGGAGGTTTATACACACACAAGGGCCACTGTGCATTGAGGTGAGGACAGGGAAAGCTGTGTGTGTTCTGAGCTTCGTGCAGCAGCCCGCGTACAGAAAGATGAAGCCCGGCAGTGTGTGCACGGAGGGCCAGCCCGTCACCAACACAGGATCCGTGTGTGCGCACAGGGTCCGGAGGGGTGCTGGGGCCCGGGATCGTCTGTGTGTGCTGGGGAGCCCGCTGAATATGGTGCTGTGTCTAAGACAGCAAGGACACGTCTGCGGGCTGGAGCCTGTGTGGGCACAAGGAACGCCGACTGTGTGTGCATAAGGGAACGCTGCCTGGGGCTTCAGTTTTTTGCTTGTCCCTGTGCCCGGAAAGACACTGTGTGACCGTGTGGGCCGGTCCAAATGTCCCAGGAGCAGGCGCACTGTGTCCCTGTGCTGGGAGGCCTTTGTCAGGGTGCTCGTCTCCTGCGCTGCTGCGGCTGTACGGTGTGTGACTGGATTTGTTTGACTCTGTGTGCGAGGGGACAGGCGGGGCAGGCATTGTGTTCCCCGGCCGCCTTTCCACCAGGTGGGGCGGCCATACTGCTGTGCAGGGGTGGGGAGGGGCACCCAGCGTAACAAGTCTGCCCTGTGTCTTGGGACAGTGAGGCCTGGCCTGTGCGAGGTCTGAGCACCGCGTGCGGGAGACAGGGCACGCTTCAGACGCCGGGTGAGCCCTGGCTAGGGAGGGGGAGGGCGGCCATGCCTGTGTTTGTACTTGTCTGTGCGCCCAGGGTCAGATGCACGCCATGTGCTGCCTCCTGTGTGCACAGGTGGCTGCTGTGTCCAACCGTGTCTTTGTGTGTTTCGGGTCGTCTGAATGTGCGCAGGAGGGGGACGAGGAAGGGATTTGAGTGCGTGCCTGTGCAGGCCCCTTTAACGTGGCAAGTCTAAGAAATGTCGGCCTTCTTGGCAGCAGATCTGGGCTTGGTTCCACTGGGGGTGTCTGCAGAGAGGGGCTCTTAGAGGGGACGTGCTTGAGCGAGAGAGACAGGAAGGGAAGGGGGAGCCAGCCCAGGCTTGGGCTTTCCAAGAGGGGAAGCCAGACGTTGGAACTTGTCAACGCTGCCTCCTTCCCCGCCCCCACATCCTCCCCCACTGCTGCCTCCCCTCCTGGCGCCTGAAGGCTGCTGGCAGAAGGACGGACAGACAGACAGTGCACACATAGACTGGTGTACCGGCACAGAGCCGGAATGTGAGCCCAAAATGCACAAGCAGGAGGCTGAGCTCCAGAGAGGGCCTAAGAGGTGCTGCCGGTGACTGGAGAGGCCTGTGTGATTTCCTGTGCGGGGGGCAGGGGGTGCTGTTGGCTGCCTGTGTCATCCAGACTAGCCACCAGGCCTGGACAGTGGAAGGCCTCTGGGGAGGGGCTCTGGCTGTCCTAACTAGCCTCCCAAGGCTCCCAGCCCCTCTTCCTGTTTGTATGACTGCTGCCATGCCATTGGGAATTCCACTGCCTCACAAACATCCACTGCCGTTTCTTCTTTGGACTGAGACAGAAGAGGCCCAGAGGGGGATAGCAACTGACCCAGAGTCACACAGCACGCCGAGGCAGAACTCACTGGCATGCGGGACTCCTTCTCCCAGCTTAGTCTGCTATGAACACAGGGCCAAGGGCCAGCCGATCCCACCCTCTCTCGGCCTATTTAGGTCCTTCTCCCTCCCAGGCCTTCGGAATATGAAAATTACCTCTTACTTGTTCTTAATGTGGTCCCAGGTCTGTCTGTTTGCCTGTTAGTCTGGCTGCTTGTCACAAGGGCCTCAAATATCCTCTAAAGCAGTAGAACCCAGAAGAGGAGAGGAGGGCTTGGTGCCAAGGGCCCCTGGGGAGATTGGGGCGGGAAGGGGGAGATGGAGAGACAGAAAGTAACTCACGAAGAAAGGAAGGAGCAGAGAGGAGGAGGGAACAGGGGAGGTCTGAGAAGGGGTGGCCCCAACCTCCTCACCTCCACCTCTAGGCTGGGCACCTAGGACAAACTTGGAACTCCGGGGCAGTCCTGCCCTTTCCCCAAGGGATGGCATCCCAGGGCTTCCCTAGGGCCTGAAATCAGCCCCCAGCCCTGAAGCAGCAGTCTCATAGGGACCGAGCTTAAACCCAGGTATGTGGGGCTTCTTGGGAGCACGCGAGTTGAGTGCGAGTGTGAGGCTGTATGTGTCCTGTGACCATGTGACAAAGAGGCTGGACCAGGGCTGTGGAGGGCTGTGGAGTATGTGTGTGTGTGTGTGTGTGTGTGTGTGCAGTGTGCGCATGCACAATGGATAGAAAGATCCCCCACTACCGAGAGGAGGGTGTGTGCATGGGTTTGCAAGTGTCAAAACAGGAAGGATTGTGTGAATGTGCACTTCTGCTGTGTTTTGTCTTCTGGATAAATGGAAGGTTGTGTTCTGTGTAAATGGAGAGCGAAATTGTATACAGAAGTACAGTGATGCGTGTGCGTGTGTGGCGGGATTGATGGGCGTCTGGGTTGTGAGGTGTCTATCTGACTACATGTGTGTGTGTCTGTGTGCACACTGTCGGTGCTTGTTTTGAGGTCATCTGGGGAGTGGCCTGCAGGAGTCCTGACTGTGGATTGTGGGTGCACGTGGGTATATAGGGCAGAAGATGTGCGAGGGCTGTTACCATGGAGTTGCGTGCTATGGGAGAGGAGAGGTTATGTCTGTGGTTTTTGAGGTAAATACTTTACTTGCTGATTGTCTAGCTTTGCCCACCAGAATATAAGCTCGTTGAGGGCTTGGTTCTTTTGCTCCTGGTATCCTGAATGTCTAGAATCATGTCCATCGTGGACGCTGCTGCATGTACATTGCCTGGATGAATTATGAATGAATGAAGGTGTGCATGCTTGGCTGGGTGTGGTAAATACGCTGTGCCTATGGGCGGCGGGTCTATTCGCGTATCGGGGAGTGTGAGTGACTATTTTGTGTGTCCAGGTGTGTGAAGCTTTAGACATAAGTGACAAGTGGACTCAGGACATGTACATGTGAGTGTGTACTTGTGTGAGCCCAGCAAGGGTTGGGAGATGGGGTGGTGTACGTGCGCAGTGGTGGGTCCGTGTGCATGGGGGCGGGAAGGCGCCGTCGGCTTCTCCCAGCCTTCAGCACTCACTCAGCTTCACCCCAGGTCGCCTGCTGCGAAATGTCAGTGGCAGAAAGCTAAAAATATCTGCACTCCTCCTTCTGCTTGCTGCTTGGGCTGATGGGACTGTGGGGCCCCAGCCGGCCCCTTGGGCCCTGGGGGGAGGAGGAACTGCTGGATGAGGGGGGGCAGAGGAGGGGAAGAAAAGAAGGTCCTCTGCAGTGCACCCTCCCCCAATTTCCTCCTGAGCTCCAAAGCGAGGCTTCAGCTCACCTCTTTCAGGAAGCCCTCAGGACCTGCCACGCGCGTGTGTGTGCATGAGAGCATGCGTGTACAGGCCTGACTGTTTGCTGGGGTCTCAAGAGCGTCCAGGACTGTATCCAGAAGGGACTCCGGGAGGAGAGCTGGCCTCTGATCAGACAGGGGACTCTATCAGACGGGACCGGGTTTCCTTTGTCAGCCTGGGGACTTCAGAGGACAGGGCTGGTCTCTTTCTTCAGACAGGGGCTCCCAAGGACAGAGCTGGAGGCTTTCTTCTGAAGGCTGAGGGTGAGGTTGTGTTCGGGGGTGGGATGTGCTGTGGGCACTCTGGGGGTATGGGAACGTCCTGTCCGGGGTAGGGGTCCTTCAGGGTCCTGGTCTCTTCACATGGGGGGTTCTTCGATGCATCTTTGCCCTGTGGCCAAAATTCGGCGAGTCGTTTCCCTGTGTGGATGTGTGTGCACAAGGGTGGCTTTGAATGTGGGTGGGTGTGGGTCATGTGTCTTTTCCAGCGCCGGCCTGCAAACACCAGCTGGACAGACCAGGGTTCACGCAGGAGTTGCTGGTGTTAGCACGTGTGTGTGTGTGTGGGGGGGGGATGGGAGTGGTTCTGTTTGTGTGTCGATGCATTCATGTGTGCGTCTCTATTCTATGGTCCCAGGGTGCTGCCATTAAGTCGGTTCTGATGCCCACTGACTGAAGTAGACGCACAGTGACTGGTTCCTGCCTGGCTCCCCTTTACGGGAGCAGACACCCTCATTTTTCTCTTGCGGGGCACCTGGTGGGTTTGAATCCCTCGACTTTGTGGTTAGTAGCCCAGCGCTCAACCCACAGCACCACCGTACCTGCTGCTCCCCTGTTCAAGCCAGCTGGGGCGGGGGAGTGTCTGCGTGCCAGGGTTTGGGCCACTTGATGTTTCCGTGTGTCCGTGTGTCTGACTGAAGGGACCGCATCTTGTCTGGGGGCCTCTCTGTGCCTGTGTGCCAGTGCATCTCTGTCAGACTGACTTGGGGAGTCTGGGTGTCCGATACATCTCCGTGGGTTGTTGGTGGGATCTGTGTGGGTTGGAAGCAGTACACAAGCTGGGCACTATCCCCTTCTCCACTGCGCGCCGCGCTCCATCTTCGCTTCCCACTAGTTCTGCATGGCAGGCCGCAGGCTGTACATGTGCAGTGTGCATCCACCCCCCCTCCGCAAAGCCCCTCGCTCTGGGACTCCAGGAGCTGCTGCAAAGAGGGCAGGCAGGCAGAGAGCCCAAGACAGCCAGGGGCCGGGCCAGGCTGCCACAAGGGTCCTGCCTCAGCTTTCCTCCAAGCAAGCGCTAAGCCAGAGCCTCGGTTACATGTAAACACCAGCTGTGTCAAGACGAAGCAGCTTCTTCTAGGTCAACAGACAGCTGTGGGGTTGCTAAGCAACTGCCTGGTTTCTCCCCCCCCTTAGTAGCCCCCCCCTTCCAGCCTCTACCTGCAAACCCTTGGCTGGCTCCCCCACCACAGGGTACCACCACACCCCTCCATGCCAATTAACACAGCAGGGTTGGAGGGGGGGTCATGGCAGCTTGAATGGGGGGGGGGGACAAGGACTCTAGGGCTGGGTTCAAGGTGTTAACCCTTCTGGTGCCACTGGGCCCCACCTCACTAGTGGCGGAGGGGAGGGCTGCAGTGGGAAGAGGCAGACGCGGAGGGAGCTGGGTTGTGGTGCTGGCTGCCCGCCGCCACTCGCGCTGCTCCCAGGTAGGGCAGCCTGGTCTGGAGGCGGGCAGGAGGCAGATGGAACCAGCGAGCTGTGTTCAGGATGGTATTCACCGTTCTCCTCCCCCCGGCCCCTCCCAGCCTCTGGAAGGCTGAGGAGCTCTCTGACAATCAAAGGGTTTAGTTCCCCCTTTACTTTCCCCTCCCGGGATCGCCACCCCCATTTCTAAGGCAGCACCTGCGCTCCCAGCTGCTAGGTCCCGGCAGCCCTTGCAGCGCCCTGGGCCCTCACTCCTTTCCTGGCCTGAGCCTCCTCGGTGGGCCTGGAGGGCGGGGAGAGAAGGCCCCACCGCCCTGACCTTCCGGACCCCCTCCCCCGGCCCGGAAAGGGGTTCGGTCCTTCTGAGTGGGCGCCCACAGGCCCCGCGCCGGGTGACTCCGGAGGAGCTGAAGGACGGAGTGGGAACAGGGCGCCCGCCTCACTGGGGGGCATCTGCGGGGGCAGCGCCCCTGGCCGCGCCATTAGTATGCGACCCCGCTCCGCGCGCCATGGCAACCGCCCCCGCCCCCCCCCCCCAGCGGCGCCAGCCGGGCAGCCCGGGGCGCAGTGCGCACCTCCTCTCCCACAGGTGGCGGTGCGCGCGCGCGGGCGGGCGGGCACGCTGGCACGCACGGGCACGCACACACTCCGGGGCTGCGGGGACGCCCCGGGGTGCGCCGTGGGCGCCAGGTGCGCTGGGTCCCCCACCCCCACCTGTGGGCGTGTCCCCAGGTGCCGGTGATTGAGCCCCAGAGGGGTGTGCGTCCCCGCGAATGTTCTTCTGCCCTGCCTGGGTGCGTCCCCGGTGTCTCTCTCTCTGGGTGTGCCCGTGCGGGTCTGTGCCCCTTTGCCTCCGAGGACCCTTCAGTCCTGCTTCCGCCGTGGCCTTACTTCCGCAGGCTGTGTCTGTGCGCCCGCGTGGGACCCTGCGTGCTCATGCCGGAAGGTGTGTCCGTGCCCGCCTGGTTACCTGTCAGCGTCTGGCTGGAGCATGTCCCTCTGTGTGTGATCCCTGAGGGTGGCATGTGACCCTGGTGTCGGGCAGGGCATTTCCGACCAGGTTTCTGGGTGTGGCCGGTCGTGTGTTGCCTGTGTGCCTGTCTGTCCATCCCTGAGCGTGTCCAGGGGAGCCTGCCTGCCTACGGATGCCGCTGCGCCTTCCTGGGAGCAGTCAGTGGGTCCTGGAGTGTGGCTGTGTCCATGGGCTGCTGGCTCTGCGCCTCCTTGGCGTCACTCCCTGCTGCCTGAGTGAGCCAGCACCTGCTCCCTGAGCACCGGCCCCTTCCCCCACCTGGCAAGGGCAAGGAAGGACATGGAGACGGAAACACAAGAGATAGTGGGGGGACACGGGAAGCTGAGGAGACCGGAGGGGTGGACACCTGGAGTCACATGATCTTCAGCCCCTGGGACCCACGCGTGACAAACAGATAGCGACTGGGCCATTGGACACAGACAGGCTGGCTCTGAGGTGCAGGGGCCTGGAAACGCACGCAAGGCTCAGAGCACCAAGCCCGGAAGCGTTGAGACAGACCAGTAACCAAGGATGTGGTTCCTTAGCGCCGCTCCCCTCCAGAGCTAGTGTCCAGCCCTTAACTGGGCCTCCCCCACAGACACACCAAGCTGAGCGCGCCTGACTCTGGCAGTCCGGGCCCAGGGCTGGAGCACAACCTCTTCTTCCCAGCTGGCATGCGTGCTCTCGGTACGTACATACGGCTCCGAGGTAAAATAGAAGGAAAACAAAGGATATTATTCAGATGATGGTGTTTTCAGCTGTTCGTAAAGTCAGGGCTGGACAGCACCAGCTCTTCCACCTCCAATTCCTTATCTAGAAGGGGTAGTAGACCGGAATGCTGCTCCTGGGGTTCTAACCCAGGCCTGGGGTTTGAGAGCTTTTCACAGTGAAGCAGACATTCCGGAACCAGCCATGTGGACCTGAACCCTCACATCGCCACTTGCTTCACTGGAATGGTCTTGGCAATGGCCTCTCTTCATTTGAATTTCCCATCAGTGAAATGGGGGGGGGGGGGGGGGGGGGGGATGAAGCTTCAGTCCAGCCTGTTATTCAGAATTGGCGTGGAGACTGACTCTGTGTAGAAGAGCACCTACCATGTAGTACGTGCTAAGCAATGTTACTAGGACTTGTCATTGGAAAGCTGTGTCATTATAGAACGGACTCGTCGTTGGAGGAATCTTACAAACAGCGCCTGTGAATTGCTAGGGGAGAGCGAGAGCTCGGCGTCCACTTACCGTGTGATCTGGAACCATCTTCCCAACCATGTTGCTGCCGGGTGACTTCAAAACCAGCACCCGGATGATCATGACCTTGTGTGCAGGGGTGGATGCCCCAGCCAGCCAGGTCACCCCGCGATGTGTGAAATTGTTTCAGAGATGAGGAAGCAAGCGCAAAGACCTGTGTGCCCTGTGTGTACTCCAACCCTGCGTGGATGGATGACCAAGCAGAACCCTCCCAGGCGCCAGTCTTTCTGGGGGCAGATGGTCAGGTCTCCTCTCCCAAGGAGTGAGGAGGGGCTGCGGGGTCCACACGGCCGACCCACCTGCCCTCCGGCTAGCAGCAGGCCCTTAACGGCGTTTGTCCCCGGGCTCCTTGCTGGGCTGTGAGGCATGACAAGCTTTCTTCCCCTCAAAGGCTGTCGAGGGCTAGGTCCCTCGGGGAGGTGTTGAGGGGCAGAACCCGCATGTCCAAGAACCACCTGGCTGCGATGCCTCCTGGGATTAGGTGTGGCCAACAGGCCAAACTCCCATCCTGCCCCAGGCACCTGACTTTTCTCCTCAGAGACCCTGGGGCCAAAGAGCGTGGAAGACCTTCCATCTGAAACGCTGGGTCCTGGGCCTTGGTAGACCTCCGCTGTGCCCGGTCTCCCAGAGGCACCTGAGCCTTCGCACACTTTCCCATCCCAGATATTTCCCTTTCCCTCTGACCAAGCCTGTTTTCACCCATCTCCCTATCGCCGGGAGACCCTCACTCTTTCCTTCCTGGGTCTTTCCCTGAGCCCTGGCTCTGCAGTGAAGGCCAAGCCCTAGTGCCCACAGCCTGTCTTCCACAACCCTTCTTGCCTGAGCTGCCACCCTCCTACATCTCCTCTCATGCCCTGCTCAAGACCCACTTCACTGAATCCCAATCCCTTTTAATGAGTCATCTATCCCCCACCTCCCCATTGTTTGCATGGGGCACCACCCTCGGAGCGCGCTCAGCCCAGTTGGCCCCACCTGGACAGCCCCCCTCACTGGCCGCTTCTGGCACCTCTGGGGCCGAACAACTTCCCACTGGTCCCTGTGACCATGGCACCCTTCAATGGCCTCCACCCTGCCTGAGTGAACTAGCCCAAGCCCCTCCATGCACACAGTATCGCTTCTAAGCAGAACACAACTGTGGCACCTACGATGGCCTCTATGCTTCCCAGAATGCTCCTTCCTTCTCTGGTAATGCTCACTCTGCCAGGAACCTAGCCTTGGCTCTTTAATGGATTTCTCCAAGCAGCTCTCCTCCCCCAACCTCATGGGGTAGGACTGCTCCTTGCCCTCCCTCCGGCCCCATTCTGGATTGTCAGCGTCAGCGCAGCATTGATGCTGCCCCCCCCTTATCAGCCAGGAAGGGCAGGGCCAGTGTCTTCATCTCTCAGCAGGAAAGGGGCTTGTGGGTGAGAGCTTGCTGGTTTAGGGGGTGTCCCCTGTTGGACCCCTCCTGCCTCTTCTCTCAGAGAAGGGTGTCTGAAGACTAAGCATTCCTGACTGCATCATGGGTCCATGGGGAAAACTGCTTCCCCAAGACCAGGAAGCCTGAGAGGGGTCCCTCTGAGTGGAGGGCAGCTAACAGCTCGCCAGGGTAGGAAACGGGCTTGGCCTTCCAGAAATACTAGAAACAGCCACAGGAGTTAGCTTGGTTTCCAAAGTTCACGAGGAACTTCCTTGGGAGGAAACTCAAGAGGCAGCGTTTGGGTTTTAGGGCACGCAAGCAGGAGGGGTTCCTGTCCTAGAGGAAGGGGGTGCGTGGTCCTGGGACTTAGGACTAGAGAGTCAAAGTCAAAGCGTCCCTGCACCAGGGTAAAACTGGGGGGCCCAAGGGCCAAGGAGACCCAGGCAAGTGAAGGTATTGGAGAAGGACACCTTGGATCTGGGATGGAGAGGGAGTCAAAGCAGGAGAGATCCGCACCCCAGCCTACAAGGGTGGCTCTTCAGGATTAAGGCATCCAGACTGGGAGGGAGCAACATGGAAGTGGACGGAGGCAGGCATCCTTGTACTGGAAAGCACGTGTGGTCCAGAGGTGGGGGAGACATGGGCCCAGAGAGAGAGGCTCACAGAAAGGCAGTGCTGGGGCTTGGAATAGTGTGTGTGTGTGTGTGTGTGTGTGTGTGTGTGTACCCGGTGCAAAGCCGGCCCCCAACTCAGAGGCAAGTGACAGGTCCCTTCCATTTCACCCACCCTCACTTGTTCCCCTCTTCACAAGACACAAGTTTTGTTGGTGTTTTTTTTTTTTTTTT